>JAANSN010000043.1:0-116363 GCA_036850665.1 Dicranocentrus wangi | reverse complement strand
CAGCAAAAGAGTTTATTCACATCCTCCTTGTTGCATCTTTCATTTCTATACGGTGGTCGGTAGTACGGATACGGAATACGGATACGGATATAACGATATATAAGGATAATACGACGACGATACATAATATACGGAGGACGACGACGACGGTGGTGGTGTGTGTATACACAAAAAAAAATCCTGTTCTTCTTCTGGACGGATGAGATGATGATGATGATGGTGGTGGCATAGAGGTACGAATAATACGGATAATATATATATATGGTAGTAGAGCAGCCTTTTCTTTCTACACACATTCCCGTTTTTTTCTCCATATTATTCCCCTCCTCTTCTTCTCTCTCTCATTCACACTTTCTGCCTGGTCGGGAGAGCCACACATGGTCGTGTGGACTTGATTTGGACGACGGTTAACGGTTTTTTAACGGGTTTTTGAGAGTTCAGAAGGGATTTTTTTTTTTTTAAAAAAAGACAGAGTGATTTGATTAGGCCCAATTAAAAGAGTGTTTTATAATATCCGGAGCAGTTGAGTTGAGGCTAATATATAATTTTAGGGTTCAACGGTCAAGGTGGTGGGAGACCCTGTGTCAGCTGGCTGGTTTTTTTTTACTTATAAGTGTTAAAAATATTATTCTCTCCTTTGATCTCAATATTATTATATTATCGTCCTTCGTTCGTTGCGCAAGCAATTCCAGAGTACAAAAGGGGTTTTTGTTGAAAGGTTAAATATAAAAATTAGTGTTGAGCGTGTGTTCAAATTGTTCCAAAAAAGTAAAAATTTTAAGAAAAAATTCCTTCTGACTCTCGACCCTGAAGAAGAAGAAGAAGAAGGACGAGGAGGTATAAAAACCATTCCGGAGCAGCACACTCCTCTATACATGTGTATATATACGCGTATATATATATTCCATTTGTTGAGGTGTAGCGTTTAAGGAAAGGTTGAAGGTGATCGGTGGTGGTCAGTTACAATAGTATAGTCAGTAAAGTCAGTTGTTCTATACAAGTTGTCCCGGTGGTGTGAGCAGAAGACGCGTCGTGAAGGTTGAAGGAAGGAAGGGAATTGATTTGGAGGGAATCATCATAACATTCTGCATTCATTGATAGCTAGTCAGAGTGAAAGAACTAACCGGTGTTATTGTGTAACTTTTTTAACTTGGAAAAGTCTGTTGTTCACAGTCGGTAATAATAATAAAAAGTGCAACGGGAACGTAACGTCGCGAGGAAAGGAGATTGAAGGTTAGTCGTCATCATCATCAGCCACATTATTATTATTATTTTAATAATTAAGTTAAGTTGTGAGTCATCAGTCAGTTGTCAGTCATTTACATCAACACTTGTGATTTTAAGTAGCTTTTTAATTGCAACCGTCATTTCTGGCTAAAGACTCTGTGGTGTGTACAGTGGATGGTGGTGGTGGTGGTGGAATGCGTCATATTCCGGTTTAAATCATCATCATCCCACCTGTGCCCCACCATCGGTCATTATTTGCTTATCGTTGGTCGTCGTCGTCGTAGCTTGTTTAATTGTTTACCTGAAACAAATAAATAAATTCATTTTGTGTGTGTTCTCTGTCTGTGTTCAATAATAGTCGATAGAGTCAAAAGAAGAGTTTTGGAAGCCGCCACCAACACCAACGTTGAACGTCATCCGTCATCAGTCCTCCTACCTGTGATTCAATATAAATTGTTTTCTGTCTGTGTGTCTAATCATCTCTCCAACGTCGTCTACACGGTAAGTACCAAAGTACCAAAGTTCAACAAAAGTATAAGCGCTTATCATCATTATTACCTACTCGTTATTACTACGGTGTAAAAAGGCATTACTCATCCAGCCTATTACATTGACATTGCATTGCATTGGGAGGAAGAAGGTGTTTATATTTGGAGCTGGACTGGAACTAGTGAGTGAGTAGACAACCGTGGTAAATTGCCTTTTAGTGGAACATTATTATACATTTATTTCCCAGCAATAAACTGGTTTAGTAAGTAAGTAGCTAATCCGATAAATTAAACTCTTAACATTGGAGAGCAGGCATAGGTAGAGGCAGAAGGAGCTTCATTTGAAGGGGATATTTATTCCGATATTAAACTTTGTAGAGTAAATCATCCATTCATGCATGCAAATCGTCGTATTTCTCGTCGTCGTCGTCGTCCCCGTCATCTCATCACCACTTTTTTAGAATTTCCTTGTGTATTTTATTACAGCGTGTGTATCACCATGCTTGTGCATGCTATATAAACTAGTGTAATATAATATAGTACAAATTATTTATGCTTGTTATTTCCTTATTTTCTATTAAGTGTCTTCTTTCTTCCATGCCAACGACGATGACGATGAAATGAATGAGAGCAAATGAACTTTTATATAACGATCGACACAACATGTCTATAATGATATTATTATATTACGTGTGTAGTAATAGGGAATCAAATGATATGAAGGGTATTGAATTAGTAAATGTGAATGGACGGTTTTGCCATAAACCATAATATTATATAAAACGTGCGTAGGTGGCTTTAGACAAAAAACCCATCTGCTTCATGCAAAAAAAAACATAGACAGCGCCTAGGCCCAGTTGAAGACGTTCTCTTTCATTCGTCGACTCCGTTCAGTCCTCTTCACAACAAAGTCATTATTAGCAAAAGTCGAGAGTCATAATGAAGTCGTGTAACATTTCAACTTTTTTTATGCATAGTAATACTGAGGATAATATTATAATATGCCATACGAACATGCTCATATAAGAATAGTAGTCTCCTCACACATGTGCATAGCATATAACACACGGCACGGAGATGTTATGAAGATGACGGAATCGAAGGCGTTAGCTCTGTTGGGTCCTCCGCATATATATGTAGTAATAACGATGAAACTTCATCCAGTTTGTTTTTTCTCATCTTCCGTTCTGGGTTTACTTTCCTTCAAAGAAAAAAAGTAACAAGATGTGTAATACGAAGAAGAGTTGAGTTTTGAGACTTTGAGAGAGAAATGTGTTACATCCAAAAAGGGCAAGACGTTCAACCTACGTGTTCGATGAACAGTGAACATTAAAAAAAAGTTAAACATTGTTATTACAACGAACGGGAGGGAGAAGAGGATTTAGACAGGCTCTCTCTCTCAGACTTCCACTCCATTCATTTTCGTTTTTTTACAGTCACAGTGTACTCACAGTAGTGGAAGTAGCGAGATTGAGACTTGAGTTGAGAGTTTGAGAGAAACAAGACTCTCGTGAACTCATGAATGTATTCATGTGGTCAACTTGAAGACGTTTAAGGCAAGGTGATTCTCTATTTTACTCCTCCGGTACAAGAGTTTTACTTTTATATGCACTTCATCATCATCATCTTACGTGGAAAAAATACATATTTTTGCGGTTGTGGTGTGGTGGTTGTAGCAGGTAGCATGTATATATGACATCCTCGTCGTCGTGTCATATGGCATATGACGAGCTCTACAAAAATTAGCTTTCATGATGAGTGTGTGTATATCCAATATCAGATATCACCTTCCAAATAGAAATAAGTGATGATATCGCCATCACATTGCCAACCACCACCATCCAAATCCACTCCAGTCAATAGTGCTGGTAGGAACATTGTCAATGGTTTTCCGAGGTGATGAATGTGATGATGCCATAGCTCCTCTCTGGCTCTTCTGGATATATATGTATATATTATGTATGTACAATGTACAAGATGCACACATTTTAGACAAAATCATGTTGTAAATAGTTGTGATCCTAATACACATGCTTCTTGTATGGATGCGGTGCGGATGATGTGCTGATGGCAAATGGCAATGATACACTGTGTGTAAAGCAGAAAGGCTGCTGCTGCAGCAGACACTTTATATCTGTTTGCAAATGGAGTGGGCCGGAGAGAGCTAGAGAGACAGAGAGAGAGAGAGAGAGGAGAACAAATATCCATAACGTGATTGTAATGATCATCCATCTGTCAGCAACCCGCATAGCAGCTTCGTAAGTAAGTGGTGGAGAGGAGATTGCATGGAATAAGTAAACTCAAGAAGAAGACTCGGATTTCTTGTCGTATGTCCGTCCTCATATGTGTGTACTTGTGTACTCATATACTCATCATATCTATATTGGTCGTGTCGTACGGTGTATTTTTTTTATCACCCCTGCTCAGATACATATTATTATTATACTTTATTTCCATCTTTTGATTCATTCCTGTCGCACTGTCACCTCACCACACCGCACCGCTACTGCTGCTCCTCCAGAAGTCCACCTTGTCCAGCGCACTCCACTCCACTCACTCTCTCTGGACTTTTGAATTTTGCCCTGGCAAACATTCCTCATCCATATGATGACAAGACGATGATGATGACGACCATCATCACACAAGTTTCGGTGTTATCAGCTGTAATTTAATAATTGAGCACACAGGAGGAGAGATAGTCAAGTGTTCATCATCTGCTTGCCGTTCATTGTAAAAGTCATATATTATTATTGCAATTTTTTTTGTGATTTGGGGACGCTCTTTTGTAGGCGGTCGTCGTCAGCTTTTTTTTACCCACCGCAGAGAGCCGGTACTAACTGGAATTTAGTATTGATTCCAATTCAAATATTCAGTTGTGAACCGAATCAGTGTGCATTAATTTTTTTTTTGTGTCGTGTTCGTATCATATATATCATTATCATCATATCAGTCATCATTCAATCAAGTGGTTCGTCGATCGAGTGTGTGTTTGTGTGTCATTTTGCTCTGCTCCTGCTGCTGCTGCTGCAGTGATATTGTGTGGGAAGAGCTGGAGGAAAGTGGAATGAGGTAACAAAAAAATTTACATCTCTAAATGATATAATGGCTAATGGCGTAATGGAGTATGTATATTGAATTGAAGTAGTTTTTAAGATAAAAAACGCATAATAATGCACACAGACTGACTGTTGTGTGTGTAAACTGGCTTTTTGCCGGCGGCGGAAGAAGGTCTTTTGCTGATGATGATGAATAATAATATTACAAACTCTTTTTCCTCTGACGAAGTTCATATTATCGATATTACGAATATTGAATATAGAAGAGTGCTGTTGTCGGAGTGGAGTTTTTTTTAGTAGGTATATTGGGTTTGAGAACGGAAACATGGTTAGTCTTTCTTTCTAACAATATCAATATATCTCTTGTCAATTCTCTGTCACTCCCGTTTACTATTCACGTTCTAGGCCGTAACGAATATAATATATATCCCAGACCTAGAGTGCCGTTTTTGTGGTTTACTTTATTATTCAATTATACCACCGTATTACTTATATATATGGCTAGAATGATGATGGGATAGGTAGATTTATATGGTAATTGTAAGTGGCAGGCAGCTTTCCTAACATTTCTTCTTTTTTTCGTGTTCCATATATATACCTATATACCCTATTTATTTAACTATATATCAACATTTTCGTGGATTTTGATGGCACTCTCGTCTGCCTGGTATACTTAAACCGGCCATGTTTTTTTCTCTCGTAGTCATAATCGCCGTTTTGTTGTAATAGGTAGGGATGAAGCGGTGTGGTTTGGTGATAGCCTATGTTGTATTTGTATGTGGCTTTTTTCTCCATAAAATGTTGTATGATGATGATGATGATGATGATGGACATGATGATGATGGGAAAATGTGTGTGTGTATAGGACAGTCGCTCACTGATCATTGACAAGCCGGCACAGGCCACGAGTTAGATATGAGCAAAAAAAAGTGTGCATAAAATGTAAGATAGAGGTATGATATGTGGTTGCATTTTAATCAGATCACATCACATCATATTATCTCATCACATCACCACGATCACGGACATTAGCAGAAAAACGATACGCATATGTATTAGTAGAGAGTTGTTGTAGTCGGTGTCGGTGTGTGTGTGTGTTTTACTCAACAACACGCAAAGTAAGTATTCTCCGTTACGACGAGTTACTCCTTACGATTACCATTTAGTATTACAAGAGAGGACAAAAGGAACTGTGTTGAGTGAGTTTTATTTTTTTTTTTGTGTGGAGCCTTCTTACAACGCAACGTGCAGCAGGGAGAACCTCATATGGTCGTGTAGTTGCCGTAACTCACACCTTAGCCTAACTGGTAATAATCATCAGAGAAAAAAAAGAATCAGGGACTCTTTTCAGCTTCCATGCTGAAAAATAAGATACTTGTTTGTAAAGTGCATAATATTGGAAGTGAGAAGGGCCAGGCAGGAGGAGGAGTATAAAGAAGGTACTTAAGTATTCCATCATCATCATACAGTTTCCCCTTTAGTTATTATTATTATGTTATTATTATATATATTTTTTATATTTATTTATGAATTACTGAACTGTAGGCCTGTGTTAAGGTATGCGTGTGTAGGGAGCTAGGAAGGAACGCATGTGCATGGTCTCAGGATTTCTCATTCATTCTTATCACATGTGACTCTTTTTGTCGCACTGCCATTAAACTTAACCACCTTGATCAGGGTAATTGTTTTCCTAACTTTGCTCTTATATGTACGTACGTACGTACTAAGTACATATTATGTATTATATATATATACATATATACGATACATTCCTCATCTTGACTTGACTAACTGGACGACTTTGCTGATTGTTGTTGGACGATATGGACGGATGGACAAAAAGCGATGATGATGCTTTGCGGCTGTTCACATGGCGATATATACATAGTATATCATCATCATCATCATCATCATCATCATGTCATTTTCGTGCGGCGTTTTGGTTTAAAGTAGTTTAAACAGACACAGTGGCTAGAGACAGCCCAAGGTGCAATAGTTTAGTGTGTGGCAATGATTATCGGAACTGATGTTGTGGCACGGCATATTATTACTATTATTATTATTACTATATATGTATGTAAGTAAGTATTCATCATCATAGTCGCAAAATTTTTTTTCCATCATCATCCCTTCCTTCAGGGATCACACACCGTTTCTCAATCAGAGGTCTCTCCTATACTTTTAATGCCTACACAGTGCACAGTGGTCACTTGGTTTGTTTTTGGTGGAATAATGGAGGGAGGCTCACGCTGAGGGTTTCAAATTCACTGACGCCGAGTGTGATTGAGCACAGTTGGTTTGCCACCCTTGCACAGTGAACATCATCATTGTCAGCTTTCTCTCTCTTTACTGACGAGATTTAAGATTGACGACGATCCTTTGGTTTTTGTTACTTGTAAAAAGGAGTAGTAGGTGCACCGTAGTCTCGCTCGAGCACTATAGCTGTGTACAAATATCCCTTTTTATTTCCCTCAACATATATATATTCTCAACAAAGCAGTAGGCAACAACGAGATATCTGCTGCTGCTGAATAATATTTATCTATATTCACAGAAGAACGAGTATAGTAGTATATAAATTGTCGTGCTTTGAAGAGAATCTTCACACACAGTGGTCAAGCAAGAGACAGAAATAAGCCGCCCGCCCCGCACACAAGCGTGTGTGTTATTATTATAAAACCTGGTAGTCATTATGCTACAGAGGGATTTCCGAAATCATATATCATATCGTACCGTTGTTTCAATATCATCGTAGTATTTCCACGTGCTGAACTAAAATAAGTGCGCGAAGAAGAAGAAGAAGAAGAAGAAGAAGAAGAGAAAAAAAAACAAAAAAACAGTTGTAGCCGTCTCGTCGTAAGTGATATTCGGACTTTTTGTTGTTCTTCGGTATCTTCCTTCTTTCTTCTTCCTTTTATATATATATATTTTTATTGCGAGACGTAAGTTCATTTTGACGTTCCTTTTAAAGTAATCCATCTATATTCTTAATTGTAATTCATTATTGTGCATTGTGGTAACGACATTTGGGAATTTTCCTGCCTGGTTCCTGGGTGGAAGTCACGTGTATTATTCCACCACCTCACATTTCCGGGTAGTTCTTCTTCTGTAGCCAGAAAGAACATTCATACGTTTACCTGACCTGTCACCTGTTTTAGGGTTTTCCTACCCTCCCTCTAAAGTTCAAAGTTCACCACAATGCATTTGGGTGATTTGCTCATTGACTTGACCGGGCCGATCGGTAAGATAGATATCAACAAAATCATTTTTCTTCCTGAGTAATCATTTTTCTTTTTTCCGCTAACCTTCTTCCTACTTTTTACTAAAAAAAATATTACCTTAAGGAAAATGGTTCCGTTCCAGGTAAAATTATTATTAGTGTTAAGGTGGGCTTATCTCTATAATTTAAAGCTTGTTTATATATGGTGTATGGAACAAGGTGTTTCGAACCAGTTCCCACAAAGAAATAATATATCCTTTTTTCCAATTAAGTCCATCAGTAGCCACCGTGTCAATTATTGTTGACAACATGGAGTTTTTATAGGGATCACCTAATAGCGTGTTATGCACTTGTGCAAAAAGAAAATGAATGGTGTGCAACAATTTATAGAGATTACAATACGCATAATAATAATAATAATAATAACTGCACAAATTTTGATTCCTCGTCTGGCAAATCATTTTTATCAAGGTAATGTCTGCTCACAGTAGCAGTGACTGACAAGACAAGATTATTATTGAGTTACTTTATAACTCTTACTGTAAAGTGTGTTGTACTGTAAGGTAGATTTTATTTTGTAGTAGTAGTAACTTTATATTATAATTCACAACGACAAATAGGAATTGTTGTATGTTTTCCACAATGTCAAAAAAATGGTAATTTTGTCGTCATTTTGTGCAAGTGCCTTGATTGGTTTTTAAGGTACACACACGAACGAAACAAGATATCTTCATATATATACAACACCTGCACTTTTATTATTATTATATATGCCAAAATGAGCCACCGCGTCTGTGCCGTGCTGCTGAGGGAGCTCAGCAGCTCAGCGACCTTGTGAAATGTCAACTTTTGCGTGTCCACAAAGGTTAAGAAGGTATCGAGTTATAGACGGAATTGCTTTTGGCTTTTTTTTTATTACGTTTTTGTTTACGACGCTGCGCCGCTCAATCATAATCATCATCATCGCGTTGTTGTTGTACTCACGTTCTTTGTGCTCAGTTTAAACAATTTTCTCTACCACTCTCGTTCATTTTTCTGCTCTTGGCCTAATTAGAGCATGGAATTCCTTCCTTTTTTTTCTTCCTCACCTTTAGCAATTTCCTTGAGGATGTGGCTAAAGGTGTACATTATGCAGGGGGCATGCATAATATCTACATTATTCAGGTTGAGCTGCTCTGCTGCGGCTCCTCATGAATGTATGTCATGTTAGCAGTCAATTACTCAATTACTGTTATTTAATCATTCGGAAAAAAATGGAAATTCCCTCTCATTACCTACACACACTGTTACACTCTTAGTTCCTAACTGACCGTTCTTATTGCTACTGTATTAATATATATATCAAATATCAAATATGACTTGCCATTTGCAATTTAGCAGGTCTGTATATCATTCATTCATGATAAAACGGCCTCATCATCATCATCATCATCATCATCATCCCAACTCACCGCAATTGCGCGTATGAGTGTGTTGTGGAGGCTTTTTCGTCTTATTATTACATTTTTGCAATAATGTGATCAATCTGATGCGTGTGACTACTCTCTAGCTACCCCTCCTCCTCCTCCTCCTGATATATCTACTGTATGCGTGCTTGTTTGTTGGGTTGCGGTTTTGTCATTGTCACTGTTTTGAAAATTACTGAATTACTTTGAGTAGTTAGTTTATACTCTCCTCCAAAGTTGAGTCTTGTTGTGAACGACGACGACAAGACAACTCATGATACGATGATGACGCTGATTTTTTGATCGAGCACTTTGTTCACGCTCATGTTTTGTGTCGCCCTTGTTCCACCAAAAAGAATCCTTTACATCAGTCAGTAGTATCAGTATCAGTAGTGCTGCCCATTATTATTATTATTATTCAAAGGGAACTTTCAATTCTTAAAAACTCTCCTTTTCATCATCATGTCCTGTGTTTCATGGTGCTATTATTGCTAGCATCTCTTCACACTTTTGAGAGTACCTATGCTCTTTCTTTCTTATGTAATGTGATACGATACACTAGTGAACCACATCATCATCACAGCCACACGGCATCATCATCATCATCATACATAGGTTTAGGTAACATATATCATCATCGATAGAAAAGAGGAGAGGAGAACAAACTTACTCCTTTACTCTTCCTTCCTCTTTTCTTCCTCGTCTTCTCCTTCTTATTATTCACCGACAACCAGCAGCAGTTTAAATGGGACGGAAATTGTGCTTGATGATCAGATAGATCGGACGGAGCTATATATATATATATATATAGTGTCTCTCTAGTAGCATTTCAACGCAGAGTGAGAGAATTTTTACTTTTGCAATAGCTCTACTGACTCACTGACTGCTTTTTAGAAAATCGGCAGAAAGACGTGTTGTTCTCATATTATGTGTTGTTGATGCAGCATAGCATAGCATAGCACAACTCGTGTTGTGTAGTACCAGGGGAAATTGGGAGTTGTATTTGGGTGAGGATGAGGACAAAAAAAACACATGTTGTGAATTCAATAGATTCTCTCTTCATTAGATTATAAAGACAACTAAAAGGCAGCTTGTGTGATGTGAAGTACGGTTGTTGGGATTTTTTTTGTCAGTCGGAAGGACTCAGAGGAGCAGGAGGATGTTTATAGGTATATCTGTCTCTGTGTGTTGTTATGTTATGGGCAATGCAATAAGGGAAATTTGAGAGAGCATAAAAATAAATTGGTTTAGTAGAAGGCAGTAGGCAGTCAGGCACTCAAAAAAAAGCAGCTACATACTTACTTACTACTACTCTATAGGTTGGCGGCTATTGTCATCATCATCACATCACATCACTATCACATCACCGTCATCCTCCTCGTCTTTATTAGATAAATTGTTGTTGTTGGTCTATTTGGCTAAAAAAGTATGTAAAAAAAAGTACGTAGGTAGTAAAAGTAGGTAAGAAAAAAGTAAAAAAAAATAACAGATAAAAATTAAGTAAGTAAACATAATATTGAGCATTGATAATAAATAGTAAGGAGGGAGGGAGGGAGGGGTAGAGGGACGACGACGACGACGAGGAGGAGCCGATATAGAAGCGTATCAAAGCTAAATGAATATTTTATTTCTATCCAGCCCCACTAATAATACCTACTACATACAACCTACGTTTTAGTTTAGTCATTCGGGTTGACTATGAAAAATATGTTTTTTGCTAGCTTTTTTCTTATATTTCCATCATCGTGGTGGTGATACATACATGGTAGTAGTACTTCTTGCAAGAACAAGTGAAACCATTTTTTGGGAGAGAGAGAGAGGTCTATTATTGATCTGTTTTTTTTAAACAAGGCAAAAGAATGAAAATTGGTATTGTCCAAAAAAATTGTTGAAAAAATTTTTTTTTTCGAGGACATGGATTCTAGGTAGTTAGCCCATATGAACATCATATATGTTGTAAGAAGAGCTCTCTGCTCTGGTTAATTTTTTTTGTTACTATTGTGCGTATTTCATGGAAAACTAGCTGCTTCTCAACAAGAAGAAGACTAAATAATATGATAAAACGTGGAAACGGATACGGTTCCGTTCCCAGCCAGTTCCGCTTTACGTATCAATCGGGAAATTGAGCAGGACAGTAAAGGAATGGGTGTTGTTGATAGTATATATTATTATTATATAGATCTTCTATAACATAATACATATGTTTCACTTCACCGCTCAGAGAGCAGCGTCACCCTCTCAGACAAAAAGTTTTGAAAGAGACAGGCAGACAAGTGAAGAAGAAGAAAAAAAAAAATACAGAGAATTTAAGTACAATGTGGGCAGGAGGGTTGTTAGTTGTTGTTACATTGATACTAGTAGCCTATATTAGGTAGCCAGGGAAATAAAGATAATATTATGATTTAAGAAGTGAAAAAAGCTGTTTGTGTGGCACACAAAAAGTAATAATAATAATATAATACACGCCGCCGATCTCCCGTGTGTGTTGGATGGATCGGATTCGGTGAAGGTTTCTTCTTATTTCATTTTTTTCTTTCCTACTTTTTTTTTATTTCTCTGCCTTCTTGCTCAAATGAAATCGCTCCCGTGCCGTCGTCGTCGTTAAAGGAGGCTTTATTGCATTGCATTTTATGCAGGAGCAGCAGGAGTCTATAGGGTGAAAAAAGGTGATAGGACTCTGCTGCTGCTGCTGCTGGTTTGTTGGTATTCTTTTTGGTTTCGGTATAATATTATATGCTTATGTCCTTGTGCCCGCCGCCGCCGTCTAATGTTTGTGGCAAGGTGGTGGTGGTGGTGGTGGTGGCAGTGGCGGTGGGCAGTAGTGTTAAGTGTACAAGTGGCTATATCAAGTTGAAGGGAGCAGACAGAGAGTTAGAGAGAGAGAGAGAGTAGACATGCGAGAAGAGAAAACCCGGGAGGGGATATGCACACGAGCACGAGCAGCAGTCTAAACTCCTGCTCCTGTCGTATATCGTTAGTTTGTCTAGGTTGGTTTGTTGGAGGAGTTGGAGTTTGGAGGCATTTCCGACAGACAGGGAAGCAGTAAAAGCAGAGAGAGAGAGAGAGAGAGAGGGATATATAGCAAGCGTGCGGTGCGGTGGTGGTGGTGTGTCTGATGTGAGTGAGTCAGTTGTCTCACAGTCAGGTTGTGTGTTGCATTGTATGGAGGAGTTTTGGTGAGAGTGGCATGATTTTTTTTTTTCGTTTCTCGTATGCATTAATACTGGGTTGAGTGGATAGCGGCGGTGGTGGTGGATGGATGGATATATAATATGTATGGCTTTTTTGTAGCGTGGTAGGAAATTCTTCGGATCGATATGTGGTTCGAGACAGAATACTAGATGGGCAAAGCAGGGTTCCGAAAGTGATCTCCGGAAAATGCCGGAGACCACTGGCTCTCATCATCAAGTAGTGATATATATATAATATAAGAAGAGTATTGGTTTATAGGCTGGTAGGTTCGTATTCACGTTGTATGAAGTGGTTGTGTACCCGGTGTGATGGGATGATGATGGTGTGACGTAGCATTTGCATTTCTCAGATCACCTCTCTATTGTAATGCTGAATGCCGACCGACTGCTAATGTATATATGTCTGTGGTAGGAGGCTAAGGACTAGCTGAGGAAGTGGCATGATCTTAAATGTGTAATGAATGTGTACAAGGTGGGATTGAGAAAGTATGTATTTTTTTCTCTGGTTGCCGTTCAGGTCCAAGGAATAATAGTAGTGGTAATCGGCCAGGCCCGTCGTCGTCGTCTGCCAGTAGTAGCAGTAAAGCAAGTTCCAAGGGTAGCCGCACAGAGGAATTGGGAGCGGAAGACGACCGTGCTGCTGGTGGTGATAGTAGAACTGGTAATATTAGAAGAAGTGGTCCTGACGAGGAAGCAGTGCTCATAGTTTTGAAGGAGAGTCCGTGTCAGTCTCGCTCCTCCTCGTCCAAGTTTGCAGCAAGGAAGTCTGCCCTAGTCTCCAGTCGCGGAAGGTTCCCGGAGCCTACTCCTGTAGGCCCAGTTGATAACTGGTCGCTCAAAATGGCCCGGCAGGCGACCCCGATCACTGCCTTCTTCAAAAACCGAAGTGTTTTCGTCACCGGAGCTACTGGCTTCTTGGGGAAAGCAGCGGTGGAGAAGCTACTCAGAACATGTCCTGACGTGCAAACTGTGTATATACTCATCCGCCCGAAGTCAGGTTCTGACGTGCAGGCTCGACTAGAGGAATTACTGGAAAATTCTGTGAGTGCCACTTGTCCGCATTACATGTAACCAAATAGTCATTGCTCACCTGTGAATGTGAATTTCCATAAAAAAATAGTTTTAAAAAAATTCAGTTCAGAGTGAGCGTGATAGTCGCATTCTTCTGTTTTTTTGTTGCTCTGCTCTCTCGTGGGCAGCTCCGTAGCCGGAGTGTAATGAGCCTATCAACCAACAAGGTGGTTTTTGTTGTTTAATACAATGTTGCATTGGTGTAATCTCTTGCAGTTGTACGACACTTTGAGGCAAGAAGACCCGGATGTGCTAAAGAAGATAGTACCAATTAGTGGAGACATTACCCTTCCGTACCTGGGCATAAGTGAAGAAGATCAACAAATCCTAGTTGACGAAGTTTCTGTCGTCATTCACTCAGCAGCCACTGTGAAATTCGATGAGAAGCTTAAACTGTCAATCAACGTCAATGTTCAGGGAACGAAGCGAATTGTTGAGTTGTGCAAGCGAATGACTAAACTTGCGGTAATCCCTCATTCTTGTAATCTTTACTACTACACTTTGTCATGTGTGTGGTGTATGTATGTATGCGCGCCCGAGTTCCTCAGCAATTTGTCAGCATGTATGTGTGTATAATAGTGGGACAATGTTCTTTGCTTTGCTACAGGCTCTCGTCCACGTGTCGACAGCTTACGCCAACTGTGAACGGGATGAAATTGAGGAGAAGGTCTATCCTCCTCCTGCAGATCCTAACAAATTAATCCAGTGCATGGAATGGATGGATGATGATATTGTGGAAACTATTACTCCTCAGTAAGTGACATCACACTCCTCCTTTTCAGTACACATTCCACAATAACTAGTGGGAAATTTCCAATGTCAACGTACATTATTATTAGTAGTTAGAGAGATGTGGTGTTGTTGTTGAGATACTAAACGGAGTCCATTACTTTGCGTGTTTACAGGCTAATCGGCAACAAGCCCAACACGTACACGTACACGAAGGCACTGGCAGAACATATTTTGACAGTGGAGGCTCAAGGTCTCCCAGTGTGCATCGTCCGGCCATCAATTGGTAAGTAAACTTCTCAGACTTTGTCCATTCGACTCTTGCTTTGCATTGCATGCATGAAATGTTGGATTGGTTCGTTATTATTATTATATTCATGTTGGTGTAATTGCTGCAATTTCCAGTGACCGCCACTTGGAAGGAGCCTGTGGCTGGTTGGGTTGACAATGTGAATGGTCCCACTGGACTTATTGCTGCTTGTGGAAAGGGAGTGTTGAGAACCCTGTTGTGCCATAGAAACAAAGTTGCTGACCTGATACCTTTAGATTTTCCAGTGAACCTTATCCTTAGTACGGCATGGTACACCGCAGAACACAAGTAAGTCCATGAAATCAATCTGATGAATATATCTTGATAAGGACCAATAAATAATTACGGAATGTGTAAAGCAGTAGAGAAAGCAAAGCGAACAATCAGATTTACCAGTGACGTTCTCTTGTTTCAGACCCGAAGGCATAAAAGTGTATAATTGCTGTACTGGCACTCAAAATCCGCTCTTATGGGGCGAGCTGGAGAGTTGGGGATTCAAGCATTTGGTGAACAATCCGCTAAGTGATGTCCTTTGGTACCCTGCTGGCTCGTTTAAGTCCAATAGATTATGGCACAACATCAACGACTTCTTCATTCACTACGTTCCTGCTTATATGATGGATGTTTTTGCCAGTTTGACTGGCAGAAAGCCTGTGTAAGTGGAATTTTCTCTTCTCTTTTCATTGAAGAATGATACACTCTCCGGCAGAAGAGGGCTTATTATTATTTATATCTAAATTTGTAATGTAATGCATTGTTACGTTTTTTTCCACAGAATGCTCAAGGTTTACAAGAAAATAACGAAAGCTTTACAATCGC
The DNA here is from genome assembly GCA_036850665.1 of Dicranocentrus wangi. Lineage (NCBI taxonomy): Eukaryota > Metazoa > Arthropoda > Collembola > Entomobryomorpha > Entomobryidae > Dicranocentrus > Dicranocentrus wangi. Next base: position 100,807 of record JAANSN010000043.1, on the reverse strand, counting down.
TACAATACTTCACAATTAACGAATGGCGATTTAATACGGATAATATGGTAGCTCTTTATGAAATGTTATCCCCCGATGACCAACGAATGTTTAGCTTCAACGTGAGAGAAGTGAACTGGCCTGCCTACATCGGCAAGTACTGCCTCGGACTTCGGAAATATGTGATGAAAGAAGACCATAGTACGTTGCCGGCTGCTAGGAAGCATGTTCGGAAGTAAGTAATCCCTTTATTTCTGCGTTTTCAGTCAGTTAGTGTGTGGTCCTATTTGTTTTTCGCGTTCAAAAAATTACGGTTGGCAATAATAATACATTTTCATTACATTATATTTTTTTCTCTCTTTCGTTTTCAGGTTGTACTGGGTGCACAAATTCACTCAGTTTTTCCTTATTCTGATATTCTGGCGCGCGATAATGTTCAGATGTGAAACTGCCCGACAATTGTGGTCATTCATGTTCGGTATGGTGTTAAGAATGGCACGCATGTTGCCTATAGGCGAAGCAATTTGATAAGTGAGAATTTTCTAGCGCTGTTAATACTTCTTCGTACAGAGTAATCATTTCTTTTTCTAGCGTCGTAAACATGTAAACACAGTACGATTACACTTACTCTATTATTTTCACTCTTTCACGTGTCAACTTTGCGCCGCCTCGGCACTGTAACTACTTCACACATTAGTCTCTAAGATTGGATTTATTGTTCCTGTTGGGGGGAAGACAAGCATCTTCTATTTTTTGTTGTTGATCCCACCAGCAAAACAATAACTGCCGGATTCCAGTGATCCATATACTATATTATGCGTAGCCTAAATACAATGTGCATTTTTTTGAGCTAATTCTCCTTTTCCACATATTTTGTTCCGCCTTCTACTTAATTACAAGTATGTACTACTACTACTGTTACTTATCAATGTACATTTCGAAACCTGTATCTATTATATGCACACCCTTTGATTGTTCCTAGGAGAAAGGGAAATAATTAGGAATACTTCATTGTAATACCTAATTTGTAATTGCCATGCAGAAATATCCTACAAACCTATAATGTAACAGCAACTAATGATTCGTAAATGTTAAACTTGTCAATATTATTATTGTGAGTATAGTCTAGCCTATAGAAACGCCAGGAGTTACAGATGAAACGTTGTGCTATCTCTTCGAAAAAAAAGAATCTTGTATTGTCTTGTAATACATACTATATTATGTCCTTGTGTATTCTAAATAATATTTATTAAATGGGATACTGGTTGATACAGTTTGTTTTTTGAATACTTGGCCGTTACACGGAATATTTGTCGTAGTTTACTTACAATGCTCCACTTGTAATACATACCTATTGTCTGTTGACGGGGAAGGCATGTCCTGCAGAGAAATTGGGAATGAATGGTTGACTTGACTTGCAATGACTTTGGGATATATTTTTTCCGAAGAAATATTGTCTTGTATTCCTACCTAATTTATTATTTATTGAATGGATGAGCATTGAGTGGAAGTGTGTGTAAGAGTGGTCGTTTATATAAAAAACAAACAGAAAATTGTGTACTTGTTTTTTAAGCTGCTTTCTCCTCTTCATGCCATCTTACTTGGATTTTCTCTTGACACCTATATACATTCTCTCTGTTTTCCATGAAGAATACTTTTCTTGGAAAAAGGACACTACTACTACTACTACTACTACTCTTAGGGTAACAAATACAGATAATAACTTAACTTGTTATTATTCTTATTCTGCTGTCACCAGGAAGGGAACAACTTGGTTATTTAGTATTGCTGATTATCAGCAGCAACTATATATAAATATATATTTAATAATAATAATAAATCTTGTAGAAGTATATCTTTAATATTAAGCTTTAATACGTCTTGAAAATTAAGAAAATGGAGTCACACGATTGTTATATATCTATTATACATATTGTATATTATTCTATGTACATGAAAGAATACATAGGGGTAGTAGGGTTACTGTATAATCACGTGTAAAAAGAATGGGTTATTATTATAATATCCTCTCTCGTCAAGAAAAACTTCCCTAAGTCGAGCTAAATTCTATGCATATGGGAAAGGAACGCATGTTTCAAGAACAAAAAGCTAGCAAAAAACTATGTAGTCGCTGACGGATATATTTCCCCGCTCATGTACTGCTTTTGCATTTTGCAGAAAAAACGAAAGGAAAACAATAATGGACAGTTAGTTTGTAAATATGTACCATTAGCTAGCTTAGATTGAATGTGTTTAAATGACTCAAATCTGTGTATTAATGTGTAACTATATAATTCTAAAATGGTTGTCCGAAATGTGTCACTATCATGTCTACGTCCCAAACATCACCTGCTTGCTTACTGTCATAAATTATTACGTTCTTGTGTGCTGAGGCTGATTGATTCCAGTCAGTGTGACCGGAGTGGAGGAGTGGGGGTTTGGAGGATGGTGATGATGATGAGTGAACTCAAGACAAATAACCGACATTAAAATAGGGATATCATTTCCCTTCGCAAAATGACATTTAAGCTGTATGCTTTATTCACTATATTGTTATTTAAAGAAAGCCAAAGGAAATTTGATACATGTATGTATTATGTAAAAAAAATATCTGTTTTTTTTTGTTTACTATCCACTTCCTGGATTTGGAACAATCCAAGAATTGTTACGGTTTTTCGGGGAAACTATTTTTTATTTTGGTTGTTATCAGTAGCTAGGTAATTTCTCATTTAAAATTATTTACAATTAGTTGAACCCATCCCTTTTCGTCCATTTAACAAAACAAGTGGAATGACATACGCAGAGCGAGAGACAGAGGCATACCGAGTAAATCATGCTAAGTTGTAACTAACTTTGAAAAAAAAAACATATTTTAGTATGGACAGGGTTTGTTTTTTTAAAGAAAGGAACTGTTTTAGTCAAAACCAGGACACGGAAATTTGTTGTGAAGACGAGTGTACACACTGAACTGATTGTGAGTTGAGTAGTAGATTCAACTAAACAGGATTATTATTATATTATACTTTTTGAGTGAGATGATGGAGGGTGGAGGTGCTGCTACTATATTAAAACTATATAAAAGTGTACCGTCCCAGAAAAAAATAAAATTATAACGAAACATTCACTCACTCACTCCACTTGCAATCCTTGCTACTAAGTTTTTATGTTTACTTAATATGGTAGTTTTGAGAATGACCACAGAGTATTTATTATTTATTATGATATTGTTATCCAATTAGAGTGATAATAATTACAACAGGTTTTTTTTTTCGACTTGCTTCCCTCCTCTGTCCAATTTTTCTCTGAATAATAATAATGGTGAAAGAGATAACGAGTTTTCCCCCCTTATCCACTTGTCCATTCTTTTATTTTTCGTTTGTTTAATTGTGGATCGTTTTACATGTGTGAGGAGTAGAGTATACATACAATAATAATAATAATACTTTATCTACTGTGCTATACATAAAGAAGTAGATATCACAAAACACTGTTTTACATTATGATTGGGAGGAAGAAAGCCACCCGCCGCGCCGAAGAGTGTAAGCAACCACAGGATGAAACACAAGCCATGCATTTTTGTTGTAACTAATTAATTGTAACGTATTGAAGAAATACTTATTCTAATGACGTACTCAATCATACATGCTGATGATTTTCCTCCATCCTGTTTTTTTTCTTTTTCGAATGACAGGAATTAAGAAAAACAAGTTCTTTTTTTAGAGACAACGGTAATAACTATTGTGAATACTAAGAAAATAATAATAATAATGACTATTGTTCTGCTGGAGTTCAGAAAATATCGCTAGAAATTTACAAGGAAAGCAAGCGTAAGGTAATTTCAAACGTAGTTTATAATTAATTGCATATAAAATATACGTATATATTGTATAAATTGTACTGTGCTAACAGCTATAGGATCTACTACTACATGGTGTACTTTTTAGGATTGAATACGATATTATATAAATATATATATATCTATATACATATATTATATTGTTATTATAATTTCACAGTTTTCACACGCATCCCAAGTCAAACATGAATATTTCCATTGTATAATTTAGGCCATACATATATTATATATTACATATGAAACATATATCTATATAAAAGTAAACATGAAGAAAAACCAAATAAAACAATTTTTCTCCCGTATGTGCGAACAGACATGTTTCAGAAATATTATTATTCCTTCCTCCTCATCCGCCATCATTTTATACGTGGAAATGTGAGAGCACACTTTTTCCAGGCCGAGCCGGGTGTATTGGGGTAATTAATTTGGTTGCTGGTTTATGGGGATGCTGGTGAAAGGTGTGTGCGGTGTAATTACCAACAAGAAAAGAAAGTATCTCGTCAGAAAGAAATAAATTGTTTTCTTTTTCTCAAAAAAAAAAGAAGAAGAAGAAGAAGAAAAGATGGTAGAAGAAACCCTTGGTGATCTGGGGCGCCCCCAAGGAGCTCCTTTCGTTTCCTTTGCTAATATCGTCACATCATTAGGTGATAGATAGGTACATTTCTCTTCTCCGAACGAGCTAGAATTGTCCCATTATTTTCCACCCGCTGGGAAACAATTAACCGGTCAAGTTGCGAGTGTGTCGTAGTACATTCATATATACGTACACAGTTTTTTTTTTGTTTTTTTTATATTTTTTTGATAATGGAACTACTAGTATAGGAAACCGACACCCGGGCCATTACGTTTTGTACGTTGTGTGAGGAGGAGTGCTTGCTTGTACAGAGTTGAATGAGCAAGCTTGATCCTCATTTTATGCGAGTTGAGCCCATTAAGGAGGAGAAAAACAATAGATAAATGTAAAATAAACATAAAACCGGAATCCAAATAATAGCTTTTTATTCTTCCAGCTTTATTTCACTTTCACCATAACACATTTCCAGTTCACAGCTCTACTTTCCTGGGGAGCATTTAAGTGGGGATGAGATGGATGAATCGCTCTTTCCCTGAAAGAAACATAAAGAAACCAGATGGAGGGGCTGGCTAACAACCAACCAACCAACCAACCACGCTCACAATTCAGCTCGCTCTCTCTACTTTCCCCAGAGTTCCAGCGTGGAAGGAAATCCACCACTTCCCAAGGAATAATAATATCGCATATTTGTGCGGCGGTGGTTCTCTTTTGTAGCCAGCGCTTTCCCTTGGAGAACCGACAAGGTACAGCAGCAGCAGCAGTAGGAGCAGCACCCAACGTGGGTAATGCAGATTGATAGGGTCGCGTTGCAGTACACTTTTAGTCAGTAGGCAGGGTCTCTATCCGGGTGTTTATGGGGACGGGATACGTGTTGCCAGCATATTTGACCATCATCACTTTCACTTTAATTACCGGATTACCGTCAACGACGTAATTACCCGGGTTTCCCCATCAAGAGTAGTAGTAGTAGTAGTCGTCGTCGTCGAAAGTGTGCGTCTGCTGCACTCCTACTCTCATCCCGCCTCATGCAAATCTCTCGCCGACACACGTACTTTTTCAAATTCATTCCTTTGTACATGTGAGCACACATGAACCGGAACACACACACACACACACACACACACACAACCTCTCCTGATTCCTGGCCAGTTTTTGATTCCTGGCAGCAGCATGATGGAGGGTGGCTAATGAAACTTTTGGGTGTAAGAAGTAAAAGGAAAACAGGCTAAACAGGATTTTTGAAATGAGCTCTCTCCAACAACATATATCCCCCTCTCGTTTGAACGCTATAGTAACAACGCGCAACTGTGTCCGCATTTTTTTTTCTTCTTCTTCTTGCAGCAACAGTGAACACAACCAACATTATTGCTCAGTCTCATTCCTGCTAACTCATTTTCCGCCTCATTTTTAACTAGTTTCATATTTCATGGTCCAGTAAAATAGAAATTGGCTATGGAACCATGGTTCTCTCCATGTTTCGCTATTCTTTTCCTTACTTTTCCTCTGGTTTCCTAGCCACCACCACCATGCATATTACATTTTGGTGTAGGTTCATCATTGGCATTCGCTGCATCAGCAAACAGTGCAAACCGTCGTTTTTCCATGCTGGCGATGCTCTTCATCCAGAAAATAATGTAATTCATTCAGAATGGAAACACGAATCCCTTAAAACGGCAGAGAGACTTTACTGATTCTCTCTCAACCAATCCCCATTATCCTTTTTCCCAAGTAGAGTAGAACATCCTCGAGAGAAAAGGGAAGGGAAAAAAGGTATTATTCTCAACGAGGAGTTATATTATGGAGCTTTGATACAAGAGCACGTTACTCCATCTTGAAAAACGAAACGATTTATAATTCGGCTAAACTGAGAGCATTTTCTCAGTTGACCTGGTTGTTGTAAACAGGGGGAAAAAACGGGACTGGTTTTGATAAACGAATAAGAAGAAGAAGAAGAAAAAAAAAAGATTTTCTATACACATTTCTCTCCTTCCGAGAGAGAGAGAGAGAGAGAGAGAGAGAAAAGTATTCTGCTGAGGCACCCGCACACCAGCAGCGGCAGGTGGACTACGATCTTTTCCCCGTGTGTGGTGGCTTCCTCAAGAGAGAAATCTGGAATGGGTACGCCACCATTTCTCAGTTGATTATTCCTCGTAGCAGAGGGAAGCAGAGAAAGTGGTGGCGTTGGCAAGGTGGAGAGTGGAGACACACTCACGAGACGACGACCATCAGTCGAAGGAAGGTAAACACGGCGGGGTAGAAATGAAAGCAGTTCAATGGAATCCTTGAGAGTCGCACACCAAAAGACAAAAAGGGATTACGAGGAGACAGAGGAAAAGGGAATACTACTACAAAATGCAATTTACCACAATGATTTTTTTTTGCAGAGGCAGAGAGAGAGAGAGAGTGAGAGCGAGTGAATAAACTGGAAGGATTTTTTTTGGAGAAGGAGGGGGGAGGGCGCATTACAATCTGTTCTCACTGCTCATAATGTGCTGTGATCAGGACAAGATTAAATCTTGATTTGAATTTTTTTCCCTTTCCCAGCCAAAAGTCCTTGGAACGGCGTGGATCCAGAAATTGGAGGCTAAAAATTTATTTTATTTTTTTCCCAAAGAGATCAAAGAGAAGAGAGCCACTTTGATGTCAGGTTTTTTTCCTCTCGTTTCCTGATTTCCCGTTTTTGGTTGAACGGATCCTTGTCCCTGAGGAATGATTCAGGGAGACAGTCGTTGATTAACTCATTAGTCATCAGCTAAACCTCGGCATCAACTTACACAACTCGGCTCCATTACACACATACACACGCACAACACCTCCAACTCCAATTATTGTTTCCCCAGCCAGCGTTGGCTGCAGTTGGTTTTTTGTTTCGCGAGAGCCAAACACCACCTGAGTCTTTTTCCATTTCCATCGCGAGAGAGAGAGAGAGAGAGAGAGACTAAAAAATGGAAATGGGAATCTACTCACTCTCCCACTTTCCGCATTAGCTCTCTCCGACGATCCACAATGAGACCTTGTCTTTTTATCGGTGGATCCAACTCCGATCCGTCCAAACAGTATCATCAACAGCTCTCAGTTTCCAGGTGTAATTCATGTGAATACAATGAACTCCTGCTCGGGAGTATTTCAACTCGCGCGAGTTGCTTTGTTCACGGAAAAACTTAATTTGGACAGGGATACCCATTGCGGCCTATCAATTCCAGGGGAAATTTTGCGTTAGGAAATATATCCTCTCTCTCTCTCTCTCTCCATTTTCCCCCCTTTGCCATTCCCAGGCAAGGGAATGCCGCGCGGCAAAGAATGCATTTCCGTTGGAACAGGGGAAAAGGGAGGCGGCGGAGGAGGAGGCTAGGAAAGGAAACCAAAGGAAAGTCGGGAATCCCTCACTGAAATATACAAAGGAAAGTATATAAAATGAGTAGGGCTCATTCAAAATTATTCACTTTAACCATCCGTACAAGTCCGCAAAGAATGCATGAACTATGTGTACATCTTTATATGTATGAAATATCCGAGCAGAAGAGGGACCAAAATGTATTCACATTCCTTGGCTTTTTGCACACAATAGGTGGAGATGATATTATCTGGAGGAAGAAATCCTCCTGGTTCATGATACGTGGATAATGATGAGCCGGCTGGGACTGAAAACAAAAGGGAAAAGTGTGTGGGCATCCTTCTCACTACTCCACATTGATACATACATCAGAGTCCATATTATTTCCCAGTTTGAGAACACACATACACACACACATTTTATCTTTCTTTTTTTTCAGGAAAATCGTGGTTGGAGACTTGTTCCGTGTATGGCGAGCTGCTAGAGCTCTGTAGAGGTAAATGTAAAGAGCCCGACGAGTTCGAAACGGAACTCGAAATCTAAAGCAAAGAGGAGGAGAAGAAGCCACGAGGGAAGTTGAAGTCAGTCAAAGCTCTCCTCTCTCTCTCTCTCTCTCCCTCCATTGAAACCCAGGCAGCCTATGCGAGAGCCTATATGAATTCACCTCACTCCGCACAGTTCAAGTGAGCCAGTGCGGCGGCGGTGGCAGAGTGAGGTTGATATTATTATTGAGGAAAGAGAGAAGAAGAAAAAAGAAACAAAGTGGAGTGGATGATGATGCCTTATGGACGAAGCTTTTGGAACTGAGGATATGCATCACTTGGAAATTTCAAACACGTCCCCTCCATTCCCTCCAAACGGAGCCGTGTGGAGGGGAGCGCAGCGTGGAGCGGGAGCATTTCATTGTTTTTTATCTCTCCTGTGAAAAGGATTTTTTTTCTATTTTTTAAAGTGAGATCGTCAACAGGGACCTCTTCACTCCATTTCGTACTCTTTCTCCAACCTCCTCCCTGTCTTGCATAATATGGGTGAATCAATGGAAACAATGGAAGCGTTCCACACACACACACACGCTCACTCCCCCGAACGTGGTTGTCTCCGTAATATCTCCTTTCTACGCTGGAATATTAACATTGCACATATGCAATATAAGGGCAGCAGAATGCATGATAGACATCATGCCAGCAAGGGCACGCACAATATAAACAACAGAGAGACAGACAGAGAGAGTGGTGGTGGTGTAGGCACGGGATCTCGATTTGATAGGATGGAAGATGTCTGGGAAAAGACGGTGGAAAAAAAATCCGCTCATCCCAGGAACTTGGGAAAAAATGAAAGAAATCCTTGTTGGTGAGAAACAAAAATCTTGTTTGCTCTTCAGGGGAATTGTGTGTGTATATATATAGAGCTGGAAACGTGTATCGGCAAATGGGTATAGATGGCAATAGATAAAAGAACAACAACAGTTTCGAAGGGCTCAACTGCTTCAGGAAGGAAAAAGTGGTGGTGGAACGGGAAAAGATGTGATCTCCACTTGTGAATGTAAAGTGAAAAGGAAGTGGAAGAAGCAACAAAAAAAAAGAAGAATTTTTTTTCTTGAGAATATTTAGTCCACTTCCACTTTCTCTCTCTTTTCAACCAAAAGGGATTTCCTTTTGTTTTTTACAGACTTGTACTTGTGCTTTACACTCCCACTCTCTCTCTCTCTCTCTTCGCTATTCAGATTGGATGGACGAACAGGGAACGGTGAGGGGGGGGGGGAATCCACGTTTGTAATCGAAATCAATGGGTAGTCATGGCGTATTTTTCTTTGTTTTGGAGAAACCGCTGGGATATATGTGGGATTCCATCGGAATTCCCTAAAAGAGTACGGGTTTGCTCAAATTGACCCGGATTTTTCTATATAAGTATATATATTTTTTGGACGACGATCTGGGAAAAGAGTATGTTTTGGAAATGCTTTTTTACTCTCTTTCTCTCTGGAAATGATGATGGATCATGACTCTGCATATTATCTATATCTGTCCTGTATATCCCCCAGTTTAGATTTCAATCGGTGAATTGAAATTGGGAGGGGGAAAATCATTACAAAAAAATCTTCAACCAATTTAGACTTCCAACTCCAACACTGCTGCTACTGCTTTTCTAAATCTATCCAACTCCAATGCCACCACCACCACCACTACCGACGGTCAAGTTTTGTATCCAAACTGCGTCATACGATATGGCACGATACGATACGATATGGATGGCAAGAAGAAGAGTATGGGATGATACATGCTGGTGAAAGTCTGGCAATCATCTGATCATCACCCGCAACCCGACCAACAGGAGCGAGCGTCTTGCTCAAACTTTCCCTCATCTTCCGTTGTTTCCTGAGCCTGAAAATAAAAAAAGTCTGACTCGGGTCTCCCTCCCTCCCTCCCTCCTCGTAACCTTTTCCCTGAAATGAAGAAGAAAGCCCTCTATAAACTCTTTTCTACCTCAACAGCCATCAGTCTCTGATTATAAGCAAAAGGCGAGGCTGAAAATGTTACAACAGAGTGGAACAGATTCTTGTTCACACAGTTTGAGCAAAACTTAAAGTTTTCTAACATCCGATTTCCTTTTCCTCTCCGTGGCTCTCTCCCACAAAGTTGGAGTTTCAGCAGCGAGTGATATAACGAGGGAGAAAAAGGGCGAAAGAGAGAGAGAGAGAGACATACGCGGTCAGATTATTATCGCATGGCATGATCATTTTCGGTCAGAGTCACATGGAACTCTCGCAAACGGGGAGAAAACTGGACCATGTTGTGTTTTGTCAGCAAGTTTTTTTTCTCTTCTTCTCCCTCCTCCTCCTCCCCAAAACTAACTTACTTTTCCTCTATTTCTCCTCCAGTTTCCCTTTTTTCTCTTTTCCAGAGTTAAAAAAATTATAACTTTTCTTCTCAATAACTCGCTGACGACGCTGACACGTTCTTAAACTAAGCCTATGCTGTAGACAGAAGTCTTTTACTTTATTCGTGATGGGCTACAGACATACTTATAGCTACTTAAATCCTGCCACTTTAGATTTATACCAGAGAGAATAAGCTGGTGGACTCCTATAGATCTTAAAATAGTTTCCACCGAAAAAATATATAAGTATTTTCCCCGATTTCCCAGAATGACCACCGCCTTGATTTTTCTTTTTCTTCTACAAATTTCCTTTTTCCCTTGCACAACTCCAACCACGGCTGAGAGTCTCGCTCGGCTCGGCTCTCCCTTGAAAAAAATTACTAATTCATCCAGTTCCACAGAGAATCCTAAAAACAGAGAGAGAGAGAGAGAGAGAGAGAGAGAGAGAGAGAGAGAGAGAGAGAATAGTTGGGGTTTGTAGGTAGTTGTGTTCCAGAAAGATGTAAAAATGTTGGTTTACACGACTCAGCAGCAGCAGCGGCAGTATTCTGTAGCATGATTTTTTTGTTCATTTTGTTCGGAGCAAAACTGATACGAAATATACTGACATATCGGTCCACGTCCACACGCACGGCCCATTTCTAAACGAGTTGTGAACCCTTTCGTTTTGGTAAATTTACCGGTTTTTTGTCACTCCAGAATGGATGATGGTTGCCGGAGACCGGGTCACTATGTCTTTTTCCATGAGCAAAAAAAAGCGAACCTCAACGAGATTCCCATTAGTATTCCAGGAGTGGCTTTAGTAGTGGCATGATTTCCAGTTTTGTTGTTTTTTCTGTGGTTTCTCTTGCCGGTTGCGCCAATTCTAGTTGATTTTTCATCTCTCACTCGCGGTGGTCCTTCCTGGTCCCCCTTCTCTTTGATGGAAATTGTGAAACAAAAACTAGTCTTTTTTCTCTATAAATACGAGTATAAAGAGGCTGAAGAGCAGAAAAAGAATAAATGTTTCACAACTTTTATTTACTCAATCCCATATCATGATTTTTATCTTTTTGGTGTCCACCGCCGCCATGCCCTCACAATCACGAGGACGGACAGCGGAGGACTCTATATAGTGAGAAAATCAAAATCAAATATACATTCCATACATATTATATGTATTTTCTTCAACAAAAAATAAAATATAATATCATTCCGGGAGCTATGAATGGTCATCATCACGCCAAAGGACTTTCTTTGAATATTTCTGTGTGCCTTAATTGGATCTCACCACAGCAACATGATGTCCTCATTTGCTTTCTACATTCATTCTACGAAAAAAATGTTTCATAATTTCTCAGAAAGCGCTTGTGTAAAAGAGCCACAAGGAGACTGCTACTCTCTTTTGACGATTTTTGCATCCTCTTTAAAAAAAATACATTCCAAGTCTCCAAACGCGCCTAGAGGGAAAATAAACATGTGGTTGAGTTGATGTGGAAAAAGTTGCAATCTTGATTGGTACAAATGGGAATACCGGACTAACATATATATACGTATATATACATATATATATATATATAGTGTACCTTTTCAATAGAAAACTCTAACAAGTTTCCTTTCTCAGAAGACGAGAGAATGACTAGGAGCATGATGATGGAAGCATTCTCTTCAGAAAAAATACTCATGGTTAATTTCAAACTGTAATAATTACATATCCCGGCTCCGATTCTTTGTATTCACAAACACTGGGGAAAAAACTTTGCTGTGATACTATCCACCCCTCAAGTGACATACTTCCCCCCCTCCCCATTTTTTTTCATTCTCCCCAGTGTTTCCACACAAGAAAAGGTTACATCATGGATTTACACATACTGAGTGAGTGAGTGAGTGAGTCATTCATTCATTCAAAGTTTTCTTTGAAGAAAAGAAATGTTTTTGGGGGAAACCACCTAATGATATGTTATACCAAAAAGTTGAAAAGACTTGGGGAAACTAGTGTGAAGGTATATATATATATATTATGTCTACAGGAACCATGCTCCATGAATGACTAGCATGGATGGCTATGGCTAAGGTGTGATTTTCCAAGTGCAAAACTTTTCCTTTTTTCTTTCTCTCTCAACTCCCATATCCACTTGTCTTCATCGATGACGATGATGATCTATCTGATGAATGGGGAAAAATACTTTTTATTTTCCACTTTTTTTCTCCTTACCTCCATACATCTCCATTTTAAAGAAGACCCAAAAAAGGAGGAAGAAGAAACTATGACTTTGCGCCAGCAACTTCATTCTGCCTTTCACCCGTCACACGATGCTGCTGATGCTACACCAGTTTGTTCCCTTTCCCTGATGATCATCACCGTCATCGTCGTCGTAGTCGTCGTCGTCTCCCCTTCAGTCGTATACCATCCTCTATATTTCTCCCTTTCTGTCTATTTCTCTGTCTCCGGTGACAAATTTTCTTTTTCTTTTTTTTAAAAAAAAACTTTTTTTTATTTTCCTCTGCCACTCTATATCTTGGGTTTTTTTGGAGCTCAAGTTGGTGGAACTATCGTGATGTGTTGGTGGGGTGGTTTGAAGAGTGGTAGTAAAACCACCAAACAAATGAGCTGGATTTACAACTTTTCTCATTAAAAAACGATGTTTGGATAAGAGGATTTTCCTATTGCTTCTTTCTCTGTCGTGTGTGTGCACTACTGCTACATAAAAACCTTAAGGTCCCCGGATACATGTTTTCGCTCTATTTTCCCCTGTTGCGACCCAAAATTATTTTTCCCTCTACCAATACCACTACCACCTCTCAGACGAGAGGAGCTAAACTACTCGTGTAGACTTTCCAAAAAACAGTCTCTCTCTCTCTCCTATTCATTCTGAGTCCTGATAAAGAAAAAAACTGCGAGTTTTTCCCTTCATTCATTCACTCATTTACTTTTTTTCTCCGCATTTTCAAATTATCTTCATCATGTCTTCAATTGCCTTTTGGCGATGCCACATGAACAAACTTGGCCCACGGAGGAGACACGCCAAGTAGTAGTGAGTCTCTCAAGTTGTGTGCGTCAAGATGCTGCTAACACCGTAAAATACGGAGAGTGTGTAGTCGAGAGCCGAGTATAATACGCCATTTAGCAAGGCAATAAAGATATTCACTGAAATACAATAAAAATGTTGGGAATGTGAATATCAACGGGGAGAAAATGGACGGGGGAAGAGTTAAGAGAAAGTCGAGGCGAGATAAGTGGCAGTTGTAGTAGTAGTACTAGTCTTACTTTCCCCCGGTTAACTTTTTCTGCACGATATAGCCCTAAAAAAGAAGGAGGATGTTATCACTTGGAACCCCACTTCATATCGTATGACTCAACAACATACTACTTCACAGCAAGCTCACTGAGTTACCAACTAACTCCCTATTCCCTACCTCTCTAATAATAAGTGCCCTGCTTCATGGCGGAAAACATGTATGTAGACGCTGAACCACTGGTGAATACAGAACATCCATTTGAGACGATTTACGAAAAAAAAGAAGAAAAAAATCAGATCTGAATCCCGGATAATATCGGGTGTGGATGGCCACTCCACGCTGATGCATTCCAATGTGCCTTGTTAAAAAAATCTTTGTAGAATCCCCATCAAAAAAGAAAAAGAATACAAGTTTGGAGTTCTGGTTGGAGTGGTGGTGGTGGTGGCTCGGCCAGCTCGTGTGTTTTTATGGGATTTAGCTGCCCATATTCTATCCCGCGCTGTATCGATAGACCGTCGTCCGTATACAGTCTGTCCATCATCAGCCCCGTGTTCAACTCCATTTTCTCTCATCGGTGGATATCAAAGTGTATCCCAAGACGGCACTACAAAATATATCGAGGAGAGAGGAGAAGAAAAAAAATGGAGACAGACTCCAGGAAATGAATGCTCGGAGTTAAAATAAAGGGACAGAGTAAGTCCTCATGACGACGACGACCACCATACCACCACCGCATATCCTATCCTCTGTGTAGTAAGTACACGAGTTTGCAAACATTGTTCAGTTCCCAACTAGTATCCCATGTGTTATCCACACTGTTTATCTTTTCCCCTTGAAGGGAACTCTCTCCCTCCTGCTCTCTCTCTCTCCGCTGTATATATTTTTTTCAAGAGGATGGAAAATAAGAGGGCTATGAAAATAAAAAATTATGGCAACCTCATTTTTTCAACTGTGGCAATAATGAAAAGGATTGAAAGGGATGTTTTCAGCAATCACCATCAACCCGTCAGAGGGCATGTTACTCAAGTGGTGGCGATGGAAAGAGAAAGAGAGAGAGAGAGAGAGAGAGACGAAAAACGTAAAAAAAAGGATAAACTTTCTCATCCTTGATATACCACATTCTGTGGCCCAGTACACTAGAGAAGTACAGTAGGGAAGAACAGAAGAGTATACTCATTTCCACTTTTTTTACGACTACTTCACTCCTCTCTCAAGACAACCACGTAGCAAATGAAAAATAAATAGATATATGTATTCGGTTAGAGCAAGTGATACAAATAAATGTAAAAAAAAGAAGAAAAGTTTTTTCTCCTCCTCCTTCTTCCTATATATATCCACGAAGGAAACTGGAAAAGGGTGGTATTACTGGATTTGTCACTGGGAGAAACGAAGCCCTTCTCTCTGTACACTTCTTTTTTATACGGAAGATGAAGTGGAGTTGAAAGACGTAAAAAAAAGAAAACTTGTAATACTAGTAATGATTATGATAGAGACAGTAATAGAAATAATATATTGTTGAAAGTCTTGATCTAGTCAAGTAGGCATATATTATGGTAATGATGATAGATATCATGCAACTCGCGAAGCAACAATATTTCCATGTTAGACTTGTTCCAGCTTATGCTTTTTTGGGGGAGGATTTTGTGTACAGTAGTAAAGTAAAGTATAAAGTTCACAACTCGCACTAAAAAAATTCTTTTTCCTCTAATACGAGCCTCTGGAATCACTATTTATAAAATATGGGGTGGGTATAGTATAGTATATATATAACCGCATGTCGCGTGGTGGTGGTGATGGTGGTAGGATGGGATGTAGATGATTTTTCTCTTTTCTTCCACCTCCAAATTCAACAAGATAAAAAAAATATTCTTGAAGTTGGTTGTAACGGCGGGCGAGGCGGGGGAGGAGGAGCAATGATGACATTTTTGTGATTCAAAGGAAGAAAAAAACTAAAAGGGACAGACACGTCACAAAAAATGACTTGCTTTCATTCCACCTGGAGGAGAATATACATTTTTTCTGTTTATTTGCATAAGTAATAATAATACGTCACCGATACATGTCTTTTATTGCTTTCCCCTATTCCCTTTTTCATACCTTTCTCAGCTTTTATTTATCCAACTTGCGGAGCAAATATTTTTTGGGGAATGGGTTTGCATGCATGTGTGTGAGCCACTTGGCTCGTGTTATGTTGTTTGGTTTGTTTAAAAAAAGAAGAAGTGAGAATCGAATATTGCAAAAAAAAAAATTATTTGGAATGGGAGGCACGCAAAAAAGAGAAAAAAAATATGAGGGAATAGTATACATATACACCAAGTTATTTTCTATTTATTCTGCTACCCTCCTCCTCCTCCTTCCCTGCCTATATATATCTATTCACAATCCATTTAAAATGTCAAAAGTGTTTTTTATTGCGAGAATTGCTGTCAATCCCTTTTATTGTTGTGCCCAAGACAGATAATATATTTGAGGGATTATTAAAGAATACAAGGTTCTCCTCAATATCCCACTTGACGAGTTGATATGATACGCCTCGAAGTAGTAGTAGTGCCTGATGCATTTTGCATTTCACACAAGTTTCACTCTTTTTTGAAACCCTGCTTCTCTCCTTTGATGGCTTCCTCTCTCTCGCCTTGGCTTTTTTCCCTAGCTTTCTTGTGCTGTTGTGATGTGATATGAATAAGAGGACCTCCTCGCATGATATATGTATGACGAGATGGGAGAAAAAGGGGAGAAAAAAAAATTTGCGTGAGAACGAAAACCTCTCTCTCGCTCTCTCTTTGCCAATGCCAATATCAACCAGGAAAAGTGTCAACTCAACCCCGGCGTATTCAAGAGGAGTAGTAGTATAGTATACAAAAGAACCTCTTGGAAGGCGAAGTGGGTTACGCCATCCTTGCTTCAGAGTTTAGGTATAGGAGGACGAGGACGACGGGAGGAAGGGAGCCCGCTAAGAAAAAATAAACGACATGACACCTCCAATACAATATGGATTAGATAAGGGGAAAGAAAGTGGCTTCAGAGAATACATTCTGAATTATGCATTATATGGTTTGCGCATCATTAGACTACCCATCAGATAGATAATAATGGAGGCAGGCAAGCAAGCACCCCCACAAAAATACCCGATCATGAATGCAATGTAAAAAGGAGTTGGCTAAAAAGAAGAGAAAGGTGGAATAGAAAAAAGGTGTATTTTTTGGTTGTAGTAGTAGGTTTTCCCCCCAAACTATATAATAATACTTATGTGCCCACTTTGTTGAGGTTTTTTTTTTAGATTTTTTTTGTCAGGGTTGTACCGTACATTGGCTTGGCGTACTTATCAGCAGAGACCGATACGGGATACGTGTATTTCTCGGGGAGAAAAAGGAAGCATGACATATGTGACGGGTTAAAAGGACTGAATTAAATGCAAGCTAAGCAATAATCATATCTCATGAGAAGGAGGACAAGGAGTGGTGGGTTTCAAAAGTACAAGGTTTCCCTATCGCGTTCGAGAGAGAGAGAGACGCTGATCTACGATCTACTTTTTTTTTATTTTCCTTCAGGTTTCAAACCCATTTAACCTTTAAGTTCCTCCAGGTAGGAAAAAAACGACGAGGGGAGATACATGGGATCACCGCGTTTCCGACACTTTTTGTCTGGCCACTTGAAACCTTCCAAGAAAGCCAGAAAAAAAAACTTTTTACATACATACATGCTTTCACTATTTTTTTTAAAGGAAATAAGTTTAAAAGGCATAGTTGAATACAAAAAAAATCCTCCATTTCCTTGCCCTGTTTTTTGAGGGGAGAAAGAATAAGAAAAGAGAGTGAACCGGATTAATCTTACTTGACTCCTTTCTTCCTTCCGTGGGCTTCATTGTTGGCAGGTTGCTCCCTTTGAAGAAGAAAAAAAATATGTGTGACCAGGGTGGCCAATGAAATAGTAAAAAAAAAGTTGGCGTTGAAGAAACATTTTGGGATAATGGCCCCTTTCCCATCATGCTCATCATCCCATATTCAATATGCGTTTGTTGATGTGCAAGTGCAGAAAAAAAATGATGTGGGGAGAAAGCTCCTTCTTTTTTTTTTTTTTTTTTAAAAAAACTTTGTCAGCAGAAATCCCTTTTCTCTTCAACTAACCCGTGCCGTGTGGGTATGGGTAGTTGCATATTATCTATATATTTTTTTATTTCAGTGATAACATGTCGTCGCTTTCTTCAAATTCGTGCGGAAAGTGGAACGACGAACGACATCCACGTTCCAAGAAGAAAAAAAAATGACGAATATGTGAAATGATGACGGGGGAGTGATGTGGCGTGATGCTCAAACGAAGGAAGAAAAAAACCAAGAGTGGAGTGATAGGTTTATCACGTTCCTTCCGAGTGCAGAGGTGAGGCTGAACGGGAGAGGAATATGGAATGAAAACTCGCAGAAATACTTGTATCAGCTGGATTCTTCTTTTTTTTTTGTAGTTCCAAGCAAACTATTNGTTTTTCGCGAATATCTCGAAGGGGGTTGGAGTGTCCGCGGGTGATCTCGACGGATTCGGCATCTACATGCTAAAATACACCTATATACAAAATTTGAGCCAAATCTATCCAGGGAAACTTTTTGCCTAGGTTCTATAATATATGTATTTAAAAAAGCTTACTACGTACATTTATTTCCCAGTTAAAATTTCTCTTTCCTTCTCCCAACTCCTGTCGGACGGAACGTCCTCCAGCTATCAATGAGGAATGAATACATACTTTAGTAAGGGCTGCAAAAAAGAGACCAAACTTGTGTGTTATTTTTTTTGTTGATGCACACACAACTACTACTATACTTATAGTTCTCTATGATGAAGCGTTCGATAAAAAAACAAGGTGTGAATGAGAGTGAAGGGTTCGGTGATTTTTTTTTGTGGGGAACAAGTTGTACAAAAAACAGGAAGGAAGAATGTGTACACCTCGTGGTGATCATTCTTTATTCCACCACCCTCCATTCAATTCCAACAAGCGTAGAGAGACGAAAACCTTTTATACTTAAACGAGACGAGACACACTTGACGCATCATCGTCGTCGTCATCATCATCATCATCATCATCGCCACCATTTTTTCGCCAACTCTTTTTTCTTTCTTCAAACTTCATTGACGATGCTTGGCACATGATACATCTACAGGTAGAAAGAGGGTGGAAGAATGAAGATGATGATGGTGGGGGGAAAGTGGAAAGAAGAAGAAGTTGTTGCTGGTGAACTTGTGACTTGGAGTTTTTTCACATCCAGGAAAGAAAAAAAATCATCAATGTGGTGTTTCTCTGGATATTTTAGTTGGAAAAAATGTGGAGGAAAAACTCATATAGTTTGGGATATAATACTCTAGCCGGGGACGACGACGACGACCAACTCGAACACCCTTTTCACTTCTCTTTTGATGATGATGCATGGCGTGTGAACATATAACCTGTTTACTTTCTCTCCCATGGAAAAAAAGTAAATCTGGGAGCAAGTCGGAAAGAATCCATATATGACACCTAATTCTCAATGATGTACATGCGGATTTTGTGGATGGAGCAGTTCATGGAGAAAAAAAGTGAGCAATATAAAAGAGAGAGAGAGAGAGAGAGAAATAAATGTGTGTGGGGAGAAAAGAGTGGAGAAAAAGTTTTTGGAAAGCACCCATCTTTCCAAGCCTAATGTATCCAGTGGATAAGTGAGTGAACTCAGATGAACTCAGCCACAATCCTTCTACTCGACTCTGTGGAGGAAGAACCAAAGCTAACAAAAGACAAAGTCAAAAGTTTACCATGGGAAAAAGGTCAAATGCGCTAATAAATAAAGAGAGTGTGTGTGTGGTTGTGGCTGGTATTATTCGCCGTTGAAATAATCATTGGAATTGGAAACTGATTTACTGATGAGTTATTCCGGGCTGAAAAAGAAGAAAGTTTGTTACAAACATTATTATTACAGATAGGAGGTAGTAGTGGGACTGGGAGGGAATGGGAATCAAATGGTTTCCGCTTTCTCGCTAATATTTTTTTTGTGAACTATACACAAGTCCTCCGCCGTTACGCCACCTTTCCACCTCCTGGAACTAGCGTCGTCGTGTTGTGTCCCACCTCATTGATGCCAAACTGTACAGTTGGGTGTTCTGCTCCCCCACGCCCCTGTCTGTGTAATCATCAGCACAATTAGGCATGCTTTTAGAGAAGACTCGCATTAATTACCATGCAACAAGGGATTCTTGTTTGAGCCGCCACCATCAACACCATCATCATCGTCATCATCATCATCCCCATCTCCTTGTTCTCATATGATTACAATCAAAAGGAGAATTAGAAAATGTCTCGGGAGTGAAATAAGAGGAGAGAGAACAAATGAGCCTGCTCTTTGGTGTTGACAAGGTGGAAAATATTCATGTAAATGGAGGCGTCGTTCTCCTCGTAGAGAAAATCATGTACACGCTGACAATACGGGGAAAAAGTAAAATGCTCACATGTGGCAAACTTTTTTTTAAGTGGAACATGAGCTACTACTACACTCTTCTGCGATTTTCCCTTTCTTCTCCAAATTGCATATATATTCCAGTCCGAGGTGAATCCCCTCTAAAAAGAGGAGACATACTCGAGTGTGAAGCACATACGATGGTGATATGATTATTATGAGTGGGTGAGTGGGTATAAAGAGGAGAGAGGAGGGCAGAATGTGAAATTTTGTAGTAGTAGCTTTTCCTGGATACCCCGTATATATGATGATATATATCATATTGAATGTGTGTTTATGAGGGAAGGAAGGAGAATATCCAGGATGTTGCAACTGGAATGCTTTTTGCGGAGCCGGAATGCGCGAAAAACTGTTTCCACTCGAGAAACTTTTTGAGCAGTGGAGTGCACCAAAGGAATAAATGTAATGTGTACATTGAATCAAACGACTATATAATTGCTCAGATTTTACTCAAGTGTTTTAACTCTCGGATCACGACGACGACGACGGTGGTGGTGTTGATGATGATGATGATCACGATAGAATGAGCCTTTGATTTTCCGCTTGAAGCAGTTCCAACCATTCCATTTTCGCTCTCCAGGTTTTTCACTTTTCACCAGATCACGAGCACGACGACCATATATAACTATTCCAACATAGTTTTGCACTCCGCTATAGTGCTTATCACTTCACATGTGGCCGTGGTTTCGGGATTGCATTTGTTGTAGGGATGAAAGATGCGGAATCCAGGTTTTCGGTTCCGGTTAAAACTACCTCTCTCTCTCTCTCTCCCGGATATACGTAATACCTGGGCACACAGAAAAACAATCACACACATGATCATACTAATTTTATTTTCCAGTACTCCCAGGCTGCCCAAAACTGGGGTATTTTCACTAAAAAGATACGGGGGGTTACCACCACCTCCATCATCATGCTTCCTCCATATTTTCATAATTTGTTGCCTCCTCCCATCCACCCACACGGACTAATGCTGCATATTGAATATTAAACGAAAAGAAGCAAGAAATAAAGCAATAACATCAATAAATAAACAATAATGCATACTGCTACTTTTCCTCAAACTACGTTATTTCGTCTGCTAATCAGGTAAATGAAATGTGAAACTCTCAAAGACGCAATCGCGTACATTTTCATTTTGCTAAAAACTTACTGTATAGTTTGCTGCTCCGTTGTTTTATATCCACTTGTTCCCATCTCCAGATACATTAGTCCTCTCAAAACAAAACCATTTCCGGGTTTTACATAATGGCATTTCGTTGCCACTTGAGCTCTAGGGGCTTTCCAAATCCTGGAAATGCTTCCATGTTTACACACACAAATCATAAAAAATGCGCTTATATATTATACGAGGTAGGTAGTCCCTTTATCTAATGGAATAAAGTCGAAGTTCCCGTTCCCATTTGGAAACCCATAGTACTAGCGCGGAGGAGCGGGGAAGGGGATGCATATTTTTTTTAGAAAGAAAACCTTATCCACAAAAAGCATATTTCTCCCTGAGCTTTCTAAAAATAAAAAACAACATTTTTTCTGGTTTTTATTACCAGGCAACAAAGTTTTCATTTGAATCCCCACCGTCCCCGTCCCCGTCCCCATACATTTGAGTTGCTTTGGCAGTGATGATTTGCGTGTAGACAATGCCTTTCCAGAGTAACTTTTTTAAAAGAATGGCAGCTCTCTGACAGACGGAGAGAGAGAGAGAAGAAGAAGAAGAAGTGAGTGAGTGAATTGAGTTTACTTTGCTTGTTAGTGGGGGGAATATAGTGAAGTAAAACATGGAAGACTACACCATATTATGTATTATGAATGAAATGAAGAAAAAAAAGGATCGAGGCATTTCCCCACAGATTTGACATGAGTTTTGAGCGAGAAGAACGCAACAGAGATAGAACGAAATGGCAATGAAGTTTTTTCTACTTCTTCTTCTTCTTCTTCTTCTGCTTTTCTTTACAAATTTCCTTGTCAGCGGATAGATGATGTGAGTTGAGGAGAGAAACACATTGCATTGCATGGAAAAGCGAGCGTGGAGCGTGTGGCGGAGTGATATAAAGAATAAAACTGACATTAAAGCTGTTTTCCTCATTTAGAGTAAAAATAGAGAAATGGAAAGTTGGTTGCATGCATACCATGTGCTTTCTTCCTTCAATCCAAAAAAAAATATTTGCTTCTGTTTTTCCGTTTTGCAAAAGAAAACCATAAGCATACCAACTTGAGGAATGATGAAAAAGTTTTTTTTAGCTAGTTAACTTCGATTGTCTAGAGCATAGGAGGAAGGAAAAGAGATTAAATTGTTTTGTTTTTTTGTTTCGTCAAAAAAGTGGGTCAATGAAATGTGTGGAATGCACGAAAAGAAAGAAAAAAAGTTAATAATAATAAATTATGTTTTTTTTCTCTTCGTCTTCCGTTTTTTGAGAGGAAAAAACCAATGGAGAAAGATTAACCCAATTTCTCCTTTGTCCCCATTTGTGTCACGACACTAAACAATTTACAACTAAAAAAACTCGGCATAAAACTGGTGACAAAAAAGGGGCTCAACAAACAATAAAAAATTCATTAAACAATTACCCCTCATATACTTATATATGGTGAGCACATATGGGATTGCTGGGTACGGTCATGTATTATGGAAAACGTTTATTTCTTGTTTAAAAATCCGGCCGTTCTTCAAAACTTTTTCCTTTTGCTATTTCACCCTCCCCCCACTTCCCCTCGTCGACAAAAAAAAACCTTTATAATACAAACAGTAATTATGCATGATGTGGCTTGTATGGTTGTTCTGCCAGAGTAAAAAAATAGGATTTATTCTAATTAACGAGTTTTGCGAGAGTGGTGGAGTGTAATGAAATGAAAATCTTGTAGAGAAAAAGTTATCCTCCAAAAGTTTGCTTGTATCACCATCATCATCATCATCATCATCGTGACCGTCTGCTCCCTTAATCATCCTCGCGTCCCAGTCGTCAGGCTGATAATCAAGAGCAAAAATATTATTAATGTGGTGGAGGAGCAAAAGGAAGCCAAAAAGTTTTTTTTGAGGATTTCCTGAGGAGACACTGGGAGAATGTGAAAAAGAGAAAAGACACACAAGAGTTTCCCATGGTAAGGCTGCTAGTGGCCGGTCTACACGGCTTAATAATAAGATTTAAAAACAGGAATCATCATCATCATCACCGTGTCGTCGACATCCTGCTCTAGATTAAATGAGAGGATAGAGAAAAAGAGGCATGTAAAACCGGGGGTAAAAAAAGGTATTTTAGGTGAACGCAGAGAGAGAGAGAGAGGCAGCAAGTTGTGTGCCCCCAAAGAGATATCTTGTTGTGTCCCTCGCCTTTTCTGTTGCTGGCTAGTAGTAGTAGTAGTCTGCGGTAATCTGATGATGATGTTACGGAATGAGAGAAAGTTTGTCCTGGCTGAAAAATAAAGATATTAAGTATGCATAAATAAAAGGGCAGACTCGGTTTTTCATAAATTGCAAAAACAAGCCAAAACAAATGGAACCACGGATGGGGCCATAATACTTGTCCTAATATCCCGTTATGCTACATTATTATTAAATAGCAAGGGACACAACGCGGACGCGGACGGAGGAGAGGAGGAAAGGGGATAAAAAACGCGGTGAAAGAGAAATGACGAGAGGGAGAGGAAAAAGAGGAGCGGTGAGAGAGGAGTTCCGAGAAAAAAAAAAAAAACTTTTTCATCTTTTCCTTGGCAGAGAGAATGCAACAGTGTGTTAGCCCACCGAGTTGCTTTTTGTTCGAAAAAAGGAAAATATTTTATATACACACAAGCTCCTTTCTCTTTCTCTCTCCACTTAACTTTTCCCCGTGATGTTGGTTCATTATGGAGAATACAGCTAATGCGCTGCTACTGTCTTGTTGACTCAAGAGGGAGGTGGAGGGGAGGCTGAAGTCAATTGAGGAGTTGTGTGGAGCCGACGAAAAACCTTTTTTCCTGTACCAAAATATGATTAGTCAGATGGAAAAGGGGGAACAAAGTCGGTGGATGGCTGGCTGGTTGGTATATATCACTGTGTGCCCAACTAATATCATCTTGTTTCGGGGCATATAACAAGAAAATGATAATGATCACTATCATGATGATCACTGCCGCCACCATACCACCGCCAGCAGAAAGTTGCCTCTCATCAGCCAAGTCCAGCCAGTGTGCCCTCTTCACCTCTCTGTCTCTCTGGGAGAGTGGTGGACCTCTTCAATAATTTTCGTCCGGATTTTTCAATGTAAATTGATGAGCGGCAATGAAGACAGGGCAGTGTCATCATGTGAATTAAATAATAACACGTTATTACTGGGGGCCCCTCGCCACTCGCCATTCCGCACGGGTGCTCGATCCTCTCTCTCTCTCTCTCTCTTCTCCTTTCAGTATGGAAAAACGGTTATACGCTTGTTGCTCTGCTCTGGACTGACCTGACTTTTCCTCCTGTCATGAAATGAAGAGAAAGTTCAGTTATTACATTACCAGCATAAAATGATAATGGTATTGTGCTTCTCTCCTCTAGCAGCAGCTACCCTGCTGTATCCAGGTGGTTTTCCCCTTCTATTCAAATATAGATCCACTTCCCCTGACAAAAAAGAAAACACGCAGCATAATATTGGTGTTGCCAGCGAGGGAGGGAGCGAACCAGTCAGTCTCTCTCTCTCTCGGTGCCAGTAGGATATCCTCTTTTTAAAGGGAGCCAAGTAGAGCAGCAGCGAGTGATAGGAGCAGCGCACAGGAGGAAATCTAATGAATCAAGCTTTTGTTTCGTAGCAAAGAGGCAATAATTGGAACGGTTGTCTTTTCCTCGTCCTGTTCCTTGTTCGACTCTTTTCTCTGCAAGCATTAATTTTAATAGACACAATGAGATGAAACCTTATCATCGTCAACATCACCCTGTGCGCTCCCTTTCCTCTATACCTATAGAGAACTTTTTCCTGAGCCCAACTCCTCGTCGTATATATACCCTTCACAGTTCTGCCAAAGAGAGAGAGAGAGAGAATAGAGGAGAGGAACCACTGAAAATTTCCAGTTTCACTTGCCCATCCGCCGCACACTAATATTTGACTGGTATTAGGGAACCTAATGGGAACATCTTGTTTCCCATCAAAACCTGCCTATTCTCCTCTAGGCAATATATAGGCGCAGAGGTGTGTAGCTTTTTGGAGAAAAGCCATCTCATAAAAAGCACCTCTTCTCTTGCCCAGATCTACCTTGTCTGGTGTGGTGGCAGTGGCATGCATGCATGCATGCGTGTGTGCTTATAGTGTTCACTCCATCCAGTCCAACTTGTAAAACAATACGATACGATACGATCAGAGGGAGCTTTGGCTTTTGGAAGAGCTTAAAAACAGGAGCACAAATGGAATTTCCTTTTTATACATATCTAGTTGAGTATAATCTTCCCCCTGCACTGCATTTTCTGGAATCGAACGAACCCCCGGAAAAAGAGGCTAATTAGGCGTGTACATCTTTTTGCCAGTATCACTTCCACCTACCACCACCCAATCTAATATGCACACAATGAAAAAGAAGAGAAAAAAAATGGCTCGGTGGAAATACCCGAGGACGACGACGATCACCACCCCAGAGTGTGTACATCTGCACCCGGAATTTCCCTTCCACCAGCAAGCAAGTAACACCAACTAGTGTGGAATAAGGCATGATACTCGGGAAATAAGAGAAGAAGCTCAATCCTCCTCCTCCTCCCTCTGAATTCTGGATCAAACACACACGGGGAGAGCTTGCACTGCATGTACTCTCCTAAGCCACACTATCTTTTCCCTCTGGTTTTTGTGTACTTGTCTACTTAGCTCGTCTAATGATATATTATGTGGAGGGATGATATAATATTGGAGGAGCTGACGCTGACACACAAATATTCCCAACTTGATTCCCAAGTCAGACAAAAAAAATCTTCCTCCTTGTCTTTTTTTCTGACCGGGAAGACGGAGACGAGCCTCAGAGGAGGAAAATCACTATGTTCCGGTTTTTTATCCTTTTCTCCTCTCACTCGCTCACTCATATCGAGAGAAAGTAATATGAAAGTTGCTCCTTTTTCTTTTCCCATCCTCTGACATGCATGATGATGAGATGGGTGGTGTGAGAAACTATCCCTCTTTTTCTCTCCCTTTTACTCTTCTGCTCAAAGAGAAAAATGATAGTTCTCAATAATAGCACGGGTGAGCGAGTTCAATGCAATGGCTGATGACTCCAAAGACACAAAATTTATAACTACTACTTGCTCCTCTCCTTCCCTCCTTTTTTATACCAAAAACTAATACATTATCTTTTTTGGATGGCGAAAGAAATACTATTTTTTTCTTTCAAACTGAGAGTGAGTTCCTAGCAGGAGGAGCGAGCGGTGGTGGTGGTGGTTTGGTCATATCTTCGGTTTCCATTCTTCTCGCCTCATCACCGTGATGGGCTAACAAGGCCGAGGAAAACCATCATAATTTTTTCTTCTCTCTCGATTGCTCTCTCTCTCTCTCTCTTCTCCCACTTTTTTCTCTATTAAAATGCATATGGCACTAACCCAATTTTCCGCAGGGATACTTTTTCTCACCAAAGCACCTTTTTTGTGCAACCTATATCTTTGAATCACTTTTCCTCTGAAAGCCCAGTACGTGAAGACTACGACGATGACGACGACGACGACGTAAAACTCTCTCCAGAGATGCTATTACAAAGTGGAGGAGAGTAGAAGAGAGGGAGAAAAGAATACAGAGGATGTATGACTTCATGTAAGTGCTTACATATTTTCCGTTCCAAAGAAATCTAGTTTTTTTCCGGGAGGTGAACGCTTCTCAAAACCCGCTTGTTCCTCCTCCTCCTCCTCTTCCTCCTGCTCCTCTTACTTGATTAGTCCTGTTCAAACAAGATTGTGTAGCTGTCAGGAATGGCTCAACAGGGTTTTCATCATCCAACCGGGAGAAAACCACACGGAGACATCACAGAGTGAGAGAGAGAGAGAGAGAGAGAGAGAGAGAGAGAGAGATGGAGCAATGTAGCACTGTAACACATAACACTATCCCGTTGAATTTTTTTTGTGACTTGAGGAAAAAGGGAAAATTTTCTTGCAAGAAAATCATGCTATCATTCCACACACATTTTTTTATGTAGACGTAGTGCGAGATGCACACACTGCGGAAAAAAGCAATCCTCTTCTCTCTCACCCTGCCTGCCTGCCTCCCTTGTCTACTGCACTTTTTTCTATCCTACTCTTCCTCTTCCCGCAATCTCAGCAAGTTTCCATGAAAAGAAAAAAAACACAAAAGTACAACCATACTGACAAGAAAATTGCCATCATGTTGTGTTGTTCCCTCTGACTAGCAGAGTCCTACTATTGCCTCAATATAGCTATTGCAAAGTCAAGGATTTAGAGAAAAGATAAGGAAGGAAAGGGATGGGAAGGAAGAAGAGAAGAAAAAAAAATTTTTTGATGCGTTTCACGGTTTTTTTTTTCACAATGCTTCCAAGTGAGAGTTCCAAGCTACTTTCTCTCTCGTCGTCTTATGGACACCCTCCTTTTCCCAGAGTGATGATGATGGTGGAAAAGCAATATTCTCAAACTGCTCTCTCAAATTATATATATATATATGTGTGTGTGTGTGTGTGTGTGTTTCTACTGATGCAATGCAATCCGTGTGTGTATGTGTGTTGAGATGAGGAACTGGCTAGAAATGCTCTAAACGTTTGAATCGCCTCTCCCTTGGGTTTTACAGTGCATCCTGGAGAAGAAGAAAAAACTTTCCTTCTTGATCTGTGTATATGTATATGTAGTATTCTCTCTTGTTCGCTCTAGAGAATCGTCATCATCATCAGCACCGTCTTGTCCATCCATCCTATTTTATTATTTTGAAGATACAACCTCTCTTGCCCGTATTATCATCGTTGGTGCTGGTCAATTGAATACAATTCGGGGAAACAGCTCAAGCAAAGTGCATCCCAAGATCTATCACTTTTTTTCCTCTTTCACTCTCTCTCTCTCTCTCTCTCTCTTTCTCCCTTCATCTTCCGTGAAAATGGAGTGTGAGCTCGGCTTCCAAGGTTTCTTGCCCGAAACGAAAAAAAAGTTAGTAGTAGATGAAGTGGAGATTGGCTATCAAGGGGGAAAAGGAATAAAAGCGAGAAAGAGGATGAGAGAGCAATAACAAAAAAAAAGTTCACAGACCATCCATACCACACTCACGTAATATGTACAACACTGACTGACCGAGAGGGAGCTTGTTTCTGATTTTGTTCATTCTCCCAGAAAAAAATTCCCTGTTCCGGGTTGCCATCATCATTGTGTTTTTTGTGTTGTTAGAGGTGGACTGCTGGGCAAGAGAGATAACACAAGAAGAAAAAAAAGAAGTGTGGAAAGTGGGAATCAACAAAAAAGTACTACTACCACATATATATATATATACGCAGTTTGTCTCTCTGCGTCTTGATGAAAATCTTTCCGTCATTTTGGGTTTCTTCTTTCTGGCAAGTCTTTAAATAGCAGAGAGTGCTGGGGGGACAGGGAGGAAGGTGATGAAATGGAAAGAGTTGGACACGGGAGATATTATGTACACGTACAAGCAAGTCGTCGGAGCTGCGAGTTGTCTTTTCCGTCTTCTTCACGGTGCGGTGATGGGAGTTTTAGGATGAACAAGAAAAAAAAGAAGGTGGTGTGTGCTGTGGCACCCGAGTCTTGCTTTTTTTGCCACCTTGTGGACAACTCGGAATGGGAAGTCAATTAGAGGGGACAACAAACAACCCAAGTCATCCATTCTATTCTGCTCCGAGTTAGGAAGAGAGAGAGAAGTTGTTGGTTTTTGGAGAAAGAATGAGGCAGGGGTTCGGTTGTTGGTATGTTAACTATGTGAAAAAAGGGAAACTATGTTGAGACCAAAGGACAACAACTCCTCCTATTAGGAACACTTTCGTTTTTTGGCATTGCAGGAAAAAAAACATTCAATGAATCTCTCTCTCTCTCTCTCTCTCTCTCTCTCTGAACAAGGGCTATTATTAAGGTGCACAAGTTGGGGAACGGGAACGAGTAGTGATTAGGGTACTTTAGAGTCGCAATTTATTTTCCTCCTTTTCTATGATATTTTTTTTCGCTCCCGTGTTCCTTTCATCCACACACAAGGTGAACTAGATAAGAGGAGGAGCAGCGTCGTCGGGCGGGCGAGCGGGCGGGGTGCGGGTAATGTGCAAAGCACTATGGATCAAAGGGAGCACAAAAGTGAGATTCAAAGTAAGGAAAATGGTGCCTTAAGAGAAAAAAGAGAAAAGGGATAATTTTGTATGTGGAGTGGAGTGGGCTAAACCATGAAATATTGTGTAAACCACATGGCCCCACACACACAACACAAAACAAGATTCTTTAAGGGAAAATCCGTATTTACGGGGAGAAATATCTTCTCTCTTCCAGCATCTGAGTAACAAGTAGGACTACTAGTACGCAATACCTTAGTTGCTGTTTTTTTTTCCTTCTTCTTCTTCTTTCTTTGGATTACTCAAAGACGGGAACTGGCGTTAGTGTGGGCTGTGGCGTTCATTTGAAAGTGGATCTGGAATGAGGATGGGATGGCGGTGGGTGACATGATGATGCCATATTATCCCATTGAACCTCACACACACACACACACACACACACAAAACCAGACAATAGCCATGTTTAGAGGTTTTCGTGTGTCCTGTCTGCCGCTGGAGCGAGGGTTTAAGTAGGAACCAGGAAAAGAAAAAGCCACCGCGGAAAACCAACCACTCCTGCTTTGGGTCCAGCTTTGGAATATTGGGTAGTAGTCGGAGAAAAGAAGGGAGGAGGGCAGGCTCGGAGCTCTGATGTATCTAAATAAGGGGAGGACACATAAAGTGTCACATTTCTAGTGAGTTACGTTTAAATTCTCTCATCTCGCCGGCCATAACAAGAGGGGCATCAAGTGAGAATAAAAATAAGCACTTTTTATGCAATCCACCAGTGTGAAGAAGGCACACACACCCTGCCTGACTAACGGCAAAACCACACTAACGTCGTTAGAAAAACATATATATACTGCAGGTCGACCACTAGTGTGTCGACCACTTTCCACCAAGCCGACCAACACCACCACACCATACAATTTTTCCCCCTCTCTTTCTCTGGGATCCCATCCCAGAGAAGCATTAACATTGTCGTGGTGAAAGGAAAAGTGGGGAAAATATTGGTATAAATGAGGTGTCCCTAATCTACCATATTGTACTATCAAGTAAGTACCTTTCAAGGGGAAAGCAATAAGTGAACTCTGCACACTACATTTATATCCCATATTCGTCGTCGTCGTCGTCGTCCGCGTCCTCCAAAGGCACCTTCCGGGTGCGGGAAAAAGTGGGGAAAATAATGCACATTTTCTTCTTTACAACCACATTACAACAATAACAACAGTTGCTACTCCCAGCCAGTGGACACCTCAAAAAAATGGGGAAATATATGGGGTTGAGAGGGAAGGAAGAGCCACAAGCCACCAGCAAGCAACTTACACATTGGATACTAGTGTTTCATTACGTAAACAGAATTACCCGGGGAAAAAGGTAACTACAGGGAAACTGGATATGTGTATACCCACAATTTGTTCCAAGGAAAAACCTGAGAACGAGAACGCTACTTTTTTTTCTGAAAAGAAAAAAAAACGATTCCCCAATTTTCAGCACAGGCTCACAGGCAGGGAGGAAGGCATATATAGCCAGTCCATGATATTTAGGAATACAGCTAGAGGCTTGAATATTTAAGATATTTTTAAGCTGAAAAACAGAGGATAAGTTGCCTTACACACTTCATCGTTTTTTCCCCTGCCTCTTGTCTCCAGTTAAATAACCACCTGGACTAGAGCAGTTATGTAATGTGTGTGGGGAAACCTTTACGGCGGAAACCAATGTGTTCACATCCGTCGTGATGGTAGTGGTATGGTGGTGTGCATGAGTAGTTGTGGTTTTTTCTTCTTCTTCTTCTTCTTCTTCTTCGACTACCTTGTATCCAGTGGTACAGAAAAACTCGGGCTGGGGCAACAATTTTTGTACTTTCACCTCGTTTCCCCGTCCCCCTCTCTTTCTGCATAATATTGTATTACCAGAGAGTAAAAAAGGAAAACCGTGTACATTGTAACGAACTTGTTGAGAAAAGAAAGCTTTCCAACGAGATGGATGGAAAACAAGCTTAAATTCTTGTGAGAAACGGAGAGAGAAAAAGTGTTGACGGGAAAAGAAAGCGAAGGATGATGGGATGTTGTGTGTGGTAACCACCCCGTTTTAAGTTTTCTCTTTTGAAAGCAGTTTAGCAAAAAGGGGAAAAAAGAAGATCCATCAACAGGAGGAGAAGAAACACGAGAAAACAAAAAAAATGTGGCACACATGGCAACCTACATACACACACACACACACACGTTGGCACTGACGAGTGAGTTGAGAGCTTTTTTTTAGAACAAACTGCGCGAAGCGGAGTCATCTTGTTGGCTCTCCTTTTTCTTGTTCTTCTTGTTATGTGTATTGTACGGATGTCCTTTTTTTCTCTTAATAAGATAATTCCAAAGAGCTTAATATGATTTCTGTGAAAAGTGAGTATGCTGCTGTCCTTAAATTTTTTGTGAGTTTGTTACCCTGCCTGCCTCGTTTACGGGGTTTTCTTTCACAAATTCACTTGTGACAGATGAACCTGGCTCGCTTTTTTTCTCTCTGGCTCTGGAGAAAATACAATGAGAAAAAAAATCATGTTTCCTTTGTTATCGGGCTTCCGGGAAAGAAGGTGATTCAAGGAGTTTCGCTGATGGATTTTGAGACTCGGTGGAATACAGGAAATGGTTTTTATGAAATTCGTCGAATAGTTTGGTTTCCTATGATGGCCTGTATAGAGAAGCAAAAGGATAAAAATGAAGGAAACGCTGCTCTGTTGAGAATTTTTTTATGATTAGGAAAAATTGACTTTAAGACTTTTGAAAGAAAGTTTTTTAAAATGCATGAAATACAATAAGATAAAATCAACGTAATGGTGCTCGGTGTTCGCAGAGCTCATTTCCTGTAAAGAAACACATGATAAACTTTAGCCCTAGCGTTTTACCCAATTTGATGGAGTATTTTGCACACAGTCAAAGTTTTTTTAAAGGGATAAATTCATTTGTCCATTTCAATGCACAATTTACATAATGTTCCCTCTTCTCTTACAGGAAATGAACGCGAAACTAGAAATGAAGGATAAGACATACACGGTGGAAGGAAATGAGAGTCAGTTTCCACTAGTCACTCAGTGCACACAAAAATTGGAAACTGCTGGAGAATAATGGTGTGAAACTTTACACCATTTTTATTTTTCATTTCAATGAGGAAAATTTTCGGAGAAATACGAGTAACAACACTGTGCACAATTAGCTTAACCATGTTAAAACGATGCCATGTGTTGATTCCACGAACGAAAATTCAATTTGTGTGTAACAAGACTACGTCAGCTCTGCCTCTTCTGAATTTGATTGTTATCCTATTTTCGAGACGCACTGTCAGTTTCTGTCATTTTATTATACTGCTCCTTTAAAAACCAACACCTCAGCCTGCGTCGTTTCAAAATAATAATAATAAACAAAGATCTATTTCAATATCACCTTTCTGCTGGAAAAAATGAGAAATTGCCTCTCCAAATTTTTGTTCCCAGAGCAGCCCCCATAAGAAAAAACTTCCCTTATTTTAGCCACCTGCTCCGAAAAAAACCACTATACATTGTTCGAAACTCCAATATCAGCAACTTCCAAAGAGCAAACATTTCTTGAAGTAAGTGGAGGCATGTGCCCTGCCTGATGTGCTTCAAATCCCCAAAAAAATGCCAATAATATCAGGTATTGAGATCTCTCTCTATTGTGTACTTACCATTTGTTTTCGTTATCATTTTTGTGTATCTAACGAGATGAGTATAGGAAGAAATGGGGGAAAGTAAACATTTGACATTTTTGCTTTAAAAATGAAAACAAGCTCGTGCTGCCAGGCCGGCTAGTAGTATCATGTATCGATAATCTTGCAATGTATCAGGCACATATCACTTAATCGAAATTGCAAACTATCATGCAACCACCACCACACGACGCTCGTATTACATCCCCAAATCTTTTTATGGGCTTGATTTAAAGTGAAACATGATAAGATAATATTTCTTGTCATATACTCCCTCCGCCCACGCAACGCAACCTGTTCATGCCATGCCTATGCTTCTTTTCATTTTCTAGAAAAATGTTTTCTTTTTCTGGCTATCCTCTCGTCCTCATCGATCCCAGCACACCCATTTTTAATAGCAAACATGAAAGCTGTTATTGTTGCAAAATTTAGCAATTTGAAAACTTTCTGAGTGAGCCCCAATCCATGATCTGTCCTGTTCTCCTGTTGCATAATGCAGGGGGAGAAGAGGATGAGTGGAGTCGCAGAGTAAAATCCGCAGTGATCATTTGATTAATTATAAAATTGTAATTTGCCGACTTTAACTCGCTAAAAGTCTTCTTTGCTCTAAGACAGCCTCACCTTCGATTTAGCTTGATGCTCCCCCATTTTCGTGCTGACGAAGTGAAACACATTATATTCGGAGAAAAGGGTGGGTTTGGCGTTGGCGTTGGCATGCATGCAGCACGAGAGAATGAAAAGGCATAAAGAAAATTGTCTT
Organism: Dicranocentrus wangi; assembly: GCA_036850665.1. NCBI lineage: Eukaryota > Metazoa > Arthropoda > Collembola > Entomobryomorpha > Entomobryidae > Dicranocentrus > Dicranocentrus wangi. Next base: position 66,865 of record JAANSN010000043.1, on the reverse strand, counting down.
AATAAACAGGACCACCCTGGATTTTTTCCTCGTCTTCTCTCTCTCTCTCTCTCTCTCTTTCTCTCTTCCTGGATATGCGTTTTTTAGTATATTCCTGGAATGCGTTTTCAACTTTCATGTTTATTCTGAAAGCGGTGCATATTCTAGCAAGGCAGTCAGTCGGAGTGCCAGCAGGAGTTTTTAGTGAAAAGCAGCTGTTGTTATAGCAGTGCGGCCCAACGATGATATCAAACAAGACAATGGATAACACTCCCTTTTAATAATATATGAAACGAGATCATGCATGATAAGTGAACAACAAAAAGTCTCATATTCTTCTTCTCTTTTTCCTCCGAGGAGTAAAGTATGCCCAGTTGAGATGTGGAAAAGGGGTATCCTCCACTTGAGCACTTTACTCTCCACCTAGATATACTTCCTCACAGGGAAAACAAACAGAGCCATAAGTTGTTACAGCTGCATCATCCTCATCATCATCATCATCATTTTTGTCTTCACAGGGAAAATCCTTCTTTCTCCTTTCCCCAAACTGATATCATATTTAAGAAAATGCTCCTACACTCCTTGTTATCCTTAGCAGAACTACTACTACCTACACGACGACGACGAGCTGGAGCGTTCTAGGGCGTACCTGTTCTTTATGCGTGATGCTCCTCAAAGTTGTTACGCTTCCTCTCTAAATATTATAGACGAAAATTGTGTAGAGGAGTGAGATAGTGCTCTGTTTTCTCTGCATTTCACATCTTGTCTTACAATTTTTTCACCTCTTTCCCTTGTCCTTCGCTACCCGTTTTTTCGCCACTGGCTGGCTGGCTAGTTGGTGTGGTGGTAGTCTTGGTGGAAGCTGGGGAAAGGGATTATGTTTCAGGGTGCGTCTTCTATTTCATCAACTGCTTTGATCCTGTTGTGGAAGGAAACCGGAACCCTGCAATTCCTTCATACATTCCCTATGAACAAACGCCCTTTTTTCTCCGCACCCATGCACAACCATTTTCCCCTTGTTTTCTGGCTGGTTGGCTGAGCATATATACGTATTATTAAGCCTACACACTGGGAAAACGTCATGGTGGGATGAGATCTTACATTTTTCGGGAGTAGGAGAAAAAAAACTTGAAAAGTAGGAAGAGTTGCTGAACAAAATTCAAGGAGGTATCCTCTTGATCATATCATATTTTAGATTTTATTTATTAAACTGTTAGGCTGAGGCTGGTTGCTGTATATCCTGTGGAATGGGAAATGGAGAGAAAGAAGGACGACGCGCTCGCCGCGTTGTTGCATTGTGCGTGCACCATTATAATATACTCGTTCGTCGAGTCTAATATTTTAGGGAATTCATTACTCACGACGACGACGGCGGAGGAGAGGAAGAATGGAGTGGGGTTGCAGGGAGGGAGTGGGGAGCATTCGTGATGATGCACTTGCACTCTGGTACTCAATCTCTCAGTTATTTTCTCATTCTGCTTTCGTCTCTTATTTATGGATCCTCTGGCTGGGCTGCAACTGGTGGCGATGATGTGATCGCAAGTGGAGAGGGCGAATAACCTGGGGTTAGCAATACGTTTTGTGATTTATGGCGAAACTGTGTGTGAGCCACGGTTATATTGGATTGTTTTGGGGAGTTGAAATAAACAGAAAAACGGGGATGGTGGGGTGGAGACCTATTGCTTGCTTGTTACTTTTCTTTTCGTTACTTGAGTACCAATAGTATTACTACGAGTTTACGGCATGCTCAGCTATACAGCTACGAACTACCCACACAAGTCGGGTCGGTTTTCATTTATTGATGTTTCTTCCAATTCCGAAAAGTGTTATTAAATTTTTTTGCCTTTCTATTCCGTGCTGACCAAGGACAAAAAAGGACAAAATAAAGGAATGTTAGTATAAAAAGCTGAAAGCAACATTTTCAAATACCTGTGTAATAATAATCTAACGTTGGGGTATAGCAATGTTGTGCAAGCTATTTTTGTAGGGAATCATCATGAATAACTTCCAGTCGTCAAATCTCTAGGACAACTCAATCTCGACCTAATCTAATGCTTAAAATGCATATCAGTGATTCTGGCAGATGCAATCTGATTCTTTAAACGGCAATGATCCTTTAAACTTATAAAATTATAACGTTAACGTCAATAAGCAACATAAATTTACATGTATTTTGCAATCCGTTGTAAACATTTTTAAATACCTACATCAAAGTCCTTACGCAAAATTATTACTACATACATACGATTTGGCTGAAACTCGGTATGGAGGTGTTTATGTCAGGTAACGGGGTAATAGTTGAGGTGGCATTGTGAATATTACTCATGAGATGTTGGTAGTAGGGAATATTTGCCAGGGATTCACCATCCGTGCACTATATATCAAGTAATCATAATATAGAGTCGAAGAGTACAATACTTGAGGTAATCAATCAAACCAATCAATTAATAAGTTATTATATTTTTAATTATCATAAATGAACTAATGCCACATCCTTTTTACTCAGTCTTTTCATAAATGCACATGAGCACTGGCGGAGGAGAGTTGTGGAATGCGGATCCGATGTGAACCACACAACTGACAACATCAGTTTAATGCTACCTACATATATAAATGCACTCTATTACTATTATTGTCATTAGTGATAGGACCGGAAGAAGTGACTTGCAATTAGGTGATCGGTCGAAAGCAGTCAATCGCCGACGATAGATGACCTTCGACGAGTGGGTACGCAACGCGCAGGCACTATTACATATCATTCCCTCGAAGAAATCCCTTAACCGCATAAAACCTACCACAAAATCTTTTGTCGGATTCGTAGAGGTGTGCAACGGGACACGAAAATTCGGGAATCCCGATCGCGCTTAATTCTTGCTCGAGAATCGGTCGGAATTCGAGAATTAAAAAATCATTATTTTCGGGAACGAGACGAGATCGGGCATGAAATATTGCTAACAAGCGGGATAGATGCATCGAACCGAAGTAACCGAAATAAGTAGTCTTGTTATGAAGTCTTGTTGAGTTGAGTCCATTCCAACTGAATGAGCGGAGTAATAATTCAGTAATAAGTTCTAAACGGATGGGGGAGTGAAATCAAGTAATCAAAATAAGTACCCTTGTTTTGAGTCTCGTTAAGTTCTTAATTGGTAGGGTGTCATAAAGTAATCGAAATAATTTTACAGTTTGTTGTTATTCAATGCCCAAACGCAACGGGAGTTTTTGAAAAAGTTTTTGTATCAACGGGCCGATGAAAGCTTTAAAAATGTTGCTCACGAACATCCAACATCGCTGTAATTTGCTTGTAGATAAATGCATTGATAGTCAAAATAGTTCAAAACTCCACTGTGGTTAGTTATGCTAGCGGAAATCTGTGTCAAAAAGTTCCTCTTTCAATCAAATACAAATTTGGAAAGCATCGAAGGTGTGAAACAACTTGATTCCCTTCAAAATGACTATGCTTTACAACAAGCGTTATCAACCTGGAGACACTAATCAAGTTATGCACAGCGCCGAAATGAACGAAACGCTGGGTATCTATGAACACAGTAAGGATGAAGTACCGGAGTTTTTTCAAATTTCCTTGTAGTAGTATAATTACGTAATACCCTATTTATGCGAATATAGGAATACGACCATATGAAATTCGTTCGAAGTCAATTAAATAATATCTATGGAAGATAGTCCGTAATAGAAGCTGCTGCGGTAAATCCCTATTTGGACTAGGTGAACCAAGGGAAACTTATGTTCCACAAAATCTTATGTTCTCTAGTTGGAGTTAAAACTTAAAACATAAAACAAAACAAACTACATATTTCCTACATTTATTTGATTTCATACTAGATTATAGTATTGAAATTATAATGATTATTTTGAAACTGCGAATGAGACGCTGATTTTGTATGCGCAAATTAATTGTAAACTCAAAATCTCTTTGGGTATATCCTGAGAAATCTCCACGTGGATTGAAAAGTTTCGACAGATCTTTCGCATTTAAGCGGTTTTAACTCCTCATCTGCATCGCTGGTCGCATCGTGTACAGGTCCAGCGATTGCTTTAGAGTAAGACTAGTACTAGACTAGACTAGTAAGACTAGAGTAAGAGCTGAAACAAAAGTGCATTAGTTGATTCTTGGAAGCAGATCAGTGAAACCTTAGTTGGGCAGGGCGTGATAATCTGTCCAGTCAATTGGATATTAAATTTCCAAACATTGGAAAATGAGAACTTTCTGAAACTTTTTAAAAACGTGGCGAGTAAAAACCTTTTGTAGTGAGTAGGATGACTCTCGACCGAAAAAGAGGAGACGTATAAGGGGTCGGAAGCCGGAAGAAGGTCGGAGCGTTTCAACACCTGAAGTACTCACACAGAAGGACTTTTTCTGCTTCTATTGTGTCAACGGTCGGTTACTGCCATTTCTAGTTAATTTTCTGCCATGTATGAAATACGAGATTGTGTAATAGGTAGTTTGTGTAAGGTAGTTGTGATTATGCAGATTAATGAGTTGATAGTAACCTCAAGCAGCCGACCATATTTTAAGCCGTACTTCAAATTCAGAGCCTGGAGAGATTTAGTTCTAGAGGCCAGTACTCACTTCAAACTGCCAGGAGCAACAGACGACACAGTATCACTACAGATTATCCAGGATATAGTTAAAGGGACTGTGTCAGATGCTATCTCGAGTGTAATACGAGATAGACGAGCAGATCTTACCGCACAAGCACCATCAGGATCCTCGTCGGTATTGTCATTAGCCGTATCTTGATATCCGGAATATTGGATATTTCCTTGGTACTAACACTACAATTTATTTTCCACGTTCCATTTTGTCATATATTCTCCCTTGCTAAGATTGTGACGGATGTATTCAGGACGGGAGTCTGCGTTATTTGTAAGAAAGATGAAGTTTCCGAAGGGATTATGAAGTTTGATAGATAGGATGTAGCTTCTGCCAAAGATGCGTAAGTTAAAGCTAGGTTAGTAAATACGTTTATAAGTTTTATTATAAATTTCAGGTTCATGCAGATTGTGCAGGCTTTCCTGAAATATGCCGTAACGACATCGAACGCATGCCTGATTACATCTTTCCGAACCACCGCGCAAATGGTAGAAGTGAGAAACGGGTGGGACATCACTATGTCGATTAAGATCGTGATGTCACCACTTCAGTACCGAAAGCTCCAGATGCTGCAATATCCGTCTCAGGTGATGATACGTCCGAGCCAACCACAGTGCCTCAGGGGTAGAGGTCGTAAATGGAGAGGAAGGGGGAGACCGAGAAAGACTTAGGGAGTGTAGGTGTGCACATGGTCCCTGTGTACTCTGACCGAACGAGGCAAGTTTGTCTGCGAAGTCATGTCTAGTTAGGGGAAGGGGCCCATCGATGCCTATTAAACCCCTTTTCTATGATGACAATGGTGGAGACAACATACGTGAGAGCCATACTCATCAAAGTACCAAAAGAGGTTCAAGATTGAGAGAGATTAAAGAGAGTTAGAACGTACAAACTACAATTTCTATTAGTTGAATTGCATGAGTTAAATTAAATATGATTAAGTGAAATTAACAAAGTACATTTAAGTAAGAAAATCGTTAAATTATATTTTCGTTGACAAGTTTGTAACCCTCGCATCCCAAACTCGCTGTATGGTATGCAGTGAGTTACTCTACACGCACTCAACCCAATCATGACAAGAAGGATTCAGGACGTTGGACTGAGAAGGTGAAAAATCTCATCCTCTCCAGGATAATCACTCGACTCGTACATCACTTTGGCAGGCTCTTTCAGTCTTCCTGCTAGTGTGATATTTCTGAGTCTTTCTTTCCCATATTTAATTATTCTACGTTTCCAATTTCTGTTTTGTCATTTTATTCTCCTCAATAATAAAAGTTTGCGATTAAAGTGTTAACAAAACACAAATATCGACACAACTAATTATGGCTCTCCCACAATTAACGCTATTTCGCGTCGAACTCCGCGTGCAGTACGCCCCTGTGATGCATCAAAGATAGAGGGGGTGTTACAAGTTTCGCATTTACTTAATCAGTATTCAGTTGTCATTGCATCACAAACAAGAACAGTAGAAATTATTTGACATATTTCAGTTAATTTCATGCTCCTGCTTGTTACTAACGTTGTCATAAAATCGTTTAAAATTCTTAGAGTTTACGTTTAAATTCATTCCCTGAAATAGACCGTGGAAATATTTTGTCACGGTCTAGCTTGGCCGTGACAGACTACTCAGACTAGGTAGACTTTCGAACGGTCAAGGCAGACCCAGTCTTCCTTGGCTCTCCCACGGTCTAGCTTGACTCTTTGGCGCTGACTGCCCGTATGATGAAAAAATCGTTGGGCATGATCCAAAAGCTATTTCGTAGAGGAATAACCCTGCTTTCGTATAATACATTCCATGCCTACATTAATTAGTTAGTTGCACCTAGTTATTTTAGGATGTGCTTAGCCGTACAAGACTTATTGCATTAATAAAAAGTGGCATTAGGAAGAATATCCCCCAATTTTAGAAATCATCATGTGCTTATATGCATATACCCTTCCCAAAAATAAGTAACCAGGATTCAAAATATATTAAAGGATGTTTCTGCTTTTGTCACAGTTTTAGTTGAAGGAGCAACTCTATACTATGAAAGGAAACCAATGAGGAAGCCTTACTTTGCTGTATATTAAATAAATTTGAAGTACACTTGTATTCACCTTGGTATTTAAACTATTATGATTTGCATACCACGATATCAATCTGTATATAAATTATCAATGTGTCAGCAGGCGATATATCGACAAAAGTTATTAGTATTTAATACTACAGACCAGGAATGCGTGTTATATAATTAATGTATACGTTAGCATGAATTAGTTGTATATTTTGTATGTTGTGAACATACATGTTTAATTTAAATGGAGGTAAATTACGTGGCGTTATTATTAAAAGTCTAAATTATCAAACCTTTCACATCAAAACTTAATTAAACGCAACAGTTTAGGAAAACCTGAACTACATTCACAATCTATAATATTTATATAAACATAATGTTTCGCACCTTTTTCCTATAATGAAAATTCAATACATTAAACCAAGGAAACAAAAACGCAAATAAAATACTTATGTTTTAACTCGTTCTAGTAACGACTGTAATACCTTGACCAGCTTCATTGGAATGGAATAATAATAAATCACAATTAATTTGAATACCAACATATTAAACTTACAAATTTAAGATCCAAGCAAAATTGCAATATCCGGTGGAATGTGTGTCGAAACACCTAGAAACCGTTTGTGGGTTCAGGGGAAACTGAAATTCTAACTGACATTCTATTTGTCACAATTACACTTTAAAATTATCAAGCTTCTACTTTTCACATTACCTATATTGGCTTGTGCGTGCGCCGTGAGCGACCAGACCAAGACCAGCGACAATTGCATTTAACAAAAAGTTGACTTACTCACTACATGGATTTATATCATTGGTTTCCCAAAACATGTAGGTTGGCATTGGCATGGCTTGATCGTGATAGTAATCACAAGTCTGATTAATTTCAGTTGATGAACGAATCAATCAAGGGCCAAGCCAGTATGAATTTTGCTGCGTTTGAGAGGAGAACATGCAAATAGTCATCAACGGAATTGATAATGACGCATTTCATCTCGACAAACAAACAAGGAGCGTATTTACCTACTCGAAATAATTCCAATGGCAAATAGCAAGTCTCAAAATGGTAAAGGATTAAATACATATATGACCATATAATATTTCCAGCAAACATCACGTTTATAAGTAAATAGAGTGTTTATGCTCGTAAACCATCTTTGGCTCTTCTCTCCTTTCCTCGTCTTGATGATAAAACTAGTCTGTCCAAGAAGGGAGGATTTTTCACATGGGAAATGTTATTAATACATTATGACGCTTTCGCGTCGTGTGTGGAACATGTTGTACATGCAGAAATGGCCGTTTCTTCCTTCTTCCAGAGAGGAGTTGTAGACGATGCCGTATTTTGCTGCTCCTCTTTCCTTGGCCAAACTCATCATCACACGAGGAAGACAAGGATATGATATGGAGGTAGTAGTAAAGTAATGGTGCTAGTGAAAGGTTAAGCTTGCCACTTGCCACTTACTCCACGTCTGACTCAGCTCTCTCTCGCTTCTTCCAGTCAACACTGGATCCATGACTTTTTGCGAAAATTTGAGAGTCTCGGAGAAAAAAAGTTGGGATTCTTTTAGTCACTCCTGTTATTACAGATGTTGTCAGTGATACGCTACAATCGCCACTATCATCTTCATCATAATATCATCATGTATATGTGTTGTGTGAGTTGCTGCCATATCCCCCACCATTTTCCCTCCCTGATGCCAGCAAGGAGAATGCCAAAAGTAAACCGCATCCAAACGGGATGAAAGTGTCTTCTCTCCAAAGTCTTTTACTCCCTCCGCCTAAATACAACAATGGTTGATAATAGGAGATGAGTGTCGTCGGCACAAATCTTTTCTCTCTTTTTTTTGTACACCCATTTATTATTTCTCCTTTTTCGCCAACACCAAAACTTTACTGCTCTCTCCGCACTTTCTCTCTTGTTTTCTGGAAAGGAGGCAAGTGGAGCGCCTCTTTGTTGGAAAGATATGGTCAGCTATGTTGTTTTTGTTGTCATCATCATCTCATCACTTCAACCTGCCTAGCCAGCCAATTTGTTAAGCTCCTTTTTGGAGGAAACATGGTCAGCGGAAAAGGAGGAAGCTTTCGCGAGTTATGCTTTTTGGAAAGAAAGATAATCATAAAAGTTGGATTTATCTTCTTCCCCTCATATTCCAAGTCGGAAGTAATTAGTTGGCAAATTACGGCTTTCACTAGGGTTCAAATATAAATACCAAAAGTTGGCTGTTTCATTTCCTGCGGAGTGGTTTTCATACTTGGTTTCCCGAATCATGATGACTTTGCACAAGGAGTAAATATAACACACACGCAGTCCAGGTTTCACTTTTCAGGGAAACCGGCAGCACTACTACGCCAACTTGCCAAATGATGATGTGCAACTTGGTGTGCTCTCAACTGTGGAATCGGTAAATTTGGTCAGAAAAATTGAGCGCCTATAGCAAAATACATATAGGAACCTACCTACGTATGTATTTTACTTTACTACATATACGATAGCGAAAAGGTGTATTTCGGGGGGAGGGGAACAAGATGAAGGGATTTTTGTATGTCATCAATCTTCTACTACTACCACTACTTCTCCTTTTATCCCTTGATCGCATTTGATTTCTTTTCCTGGAGCTGCTGGTTGGCGTAATATGCAAAGGTAGATGGATAAAGGGGTGTCCCTGGAGGCATTGTGTTGATGAAAGTGGAGTTGTTGTTCAGTGGAGCAAAAAATACTTTTTAAATTAAAAATCAAATTTCACGTTGCCTTCAACCCTACAAAAAGGTAATCAGTTTATACACCATATTGCAGTTTTCCCTCTTTTGCTACAGGCTACCAGTTGCTGCGCGCGTGGACTGCCGAACTACGTACGTACGTACGTACGTATGTAACAACTTTTTAACGTTTCGGGATCTAATCTTAATATTCCAATTTGCTGCGGTGGGATTTCTAAAAATAGGAATTAAATCTCATTATTATTGAGTGGCTACCCGCAATTCCTTCCGCCGCTGACTCCATTAAGCCTACTGGGCGAGGAGCTCGGCCGATGAAAACCTGGAAAACTGTCATTGCATATTGCTCCAATTTTCTCTCCAGAATCCACTTTAGTCACCCTCTGGTATTTTTCTTCTTCCTTCTCTCCGGTGAGGTGTGGCTACAGCTTGAGTGAAATGAAATCCCGTGGACAAGACAAACATCACGTTCCTACACACATCCCACCCAAAAAAAGAGGAAAAAATCCGTCCACACGTATAATCATGTCATATACGTACGTAGTAGGCCAGCTTTGGCATCAACATCAATGAAATCACTATTCTCTCCATTTTCTTACGTGGTTACTTGAACTCGCAGAGCAATCCTCACCTCATTATCATCCCATCAGTGGGATTTCATCGGTTGATTTCATCATCGCACCAGTTTTCCCTTACAAATGGAGCAGTAGCAGTAGCGTCTTTGGAGAGTGTTGTCACCTAGGGAAAACCAATAATAGGGTGGTTACTCCACAAACGGAATTCATTACCATTCTTTCCCCTTCTTCATTCCCCTGCAAGAACCGGTTATGTTCTCCAGGGGAAAAACTAATAATGCACATGGATGAGGATCACCACCACCACCAACGGTTAAAATTAAGGAGCACACCACACTCATACACACATACACACACACACACTCACTTTGTACGTGCATAACACTTATATTAAGTATATATATATATCTGGGAAAGGGATGGATCGAGCAAGCCAGGGCGCAATTTTGCACGATTTCCAACCATCGTTGAACCAATGTGTGTGTGTGTGGAAACTGCGTGTGTAGACAGATAATATTGTGTAAGATTAGAGAGTCTGTCGACACTCGCATCCCCGCGACAACAACGAGGCGCTCGTACGTACGCACCATCCGAGCGAAATTACAATAACTTGTGTAACCCACACGATGGAGTTGATGGGACAAGTAATAAATGCCGAGACTGGAGGCAGAGGCACCACCCGCCCTGGATTGGACGAAAATCGGGACGATATTGGACAGCTACAGGGAGAGCGAAAGTGGGGAATAGTCTTTTATATATCGAGAAGATATTGATGTTGGATATTTTTTTTATCCATTCCGTCGTTGTGGATGAAAAAGCGGGGAGAGGAAACGAGTTCTTCCCAGCACTTTCCTCCTCCTTGATGGGCGACAATAAGCGTAGAGGCAAAGGAGATTAGAGTGGGGAAAGGGATGGAAAAAATGATTAAACGCTGAGGTATTACTATTGATGTTGTGTTGTAGAGGTAAGGAGCAGAGGAGAACATATTGGAAAAGAAATTGTTTATGAAAATGCCAGTGGCAGAGAGAGAGAGAGAGAGAATAAAAGCTGCAGCTTCCCCCGATCTACTTCCAACCTAGCATATGCCCCGGACAAGTGTGTTCAGCTCACCTATATTCGTTCCCTGGATATAGATAAATAGTGCAAGCTTATTTTTTTTAGAGAAACTGTCTCATCTCATGAGAGCGAGATACAGGAGAATAAAACGGGGGAAAATGTTACGTTTTGAGGGAAAAGGGACAAAGAGGTTGCATGATCATGATCAGAAAGTGGTGTAGTAGTAGTAGTAGTATGGACAAAGAGGTTGCATGATCATGATCAGAAAGTGGTGTAGTAGTAGTAGTAGTGTGGCAGCTGAAGTTTTCTCGGGAACCCTGGGCTCTCCTCAGTCCGTGTGCTCCTCATCGCTCTCTGGTTCTGCTATACTTTCTCCAATCATCATCATCATCATCATCATCTACTCGTATATGCATTTTTACCCTTTCAGCCTGATCTTGAGCATCTCGTCGACCAGAGGAAAAGGAATACATGAAACAAATTGTTTTTTAGGATGGAGAAAAAGATGAAGAAATGCTCATCTCATCCGTTATGTTATTTTTCAACAAGACCTTCTCTCTTTTTTCATTTTCGCCATCCTCCTCTTTGATAGTGTTAGTGTGGCTTGGACTCTATCATTCTCGCCAAAAGTAGGATGTTGATGTTGGGTGGTGGTGGTGGTGGGTGATCGAGAAAAGCGATTCTTCATCCTGAAACATCCATTCTTTTCCCGTCACATTAGTTGCTCACTCGGTTTGACATGGTAGTTCTCATCAAAAGTAGCCGCAAACCGAGAGTCAGCGCAACGGAAGGTATCCTACACGTCTAGCGATACGATCAGCTCATTCTATCCATCAAAAACGGGCATTTGAAGCGGAAAAGTGGGAGCCTGCCCCGATAATTAATTTTTTTTGCAAACTTGGCCAATTTAAACAACTTGATAATCATCAACCCGTGTTTCTAATCATTCTATTTGTAGAGCAGCCTGTACGCTTTTCATGTGTGTGTGTGTGTGTGTGTGTCTGTGTAATCCCGATGCGGCGATTTTTGTTCAAAAAGTGTATTGTTTGTCCGCCCGCCCGCACACTCCCGTCGGTCCCCGTCGCCCATCCATTTGAACGAAAGACTGGCGAACATCCAAAAGCCTACGGTACACTTTTTTTCCGTGAAGACTGCCATGCAAATTTGAATATTTCGTGAGAGCATATTCTTCGTGGACTACATCATCATCACCCAGCACACCACTCATCTTGATGAATGAAGGCATTTCATATAATTCTTCCTGTGTGGAACCCTGTCTGGCTGGTCAGGGTGTATTACAGGGGTTCCCGTAATTTCCCATGTTTTCCCTTGTGTTCTCCAGAGAACAATGCATGGAGTTGCTAGGATTTCACCATTACCCTTCGAATCTTAGTTGATACTTGTACATAATATTCTTTTTTGGGGGGGTTTGTCATGCAACTCGAAAAAAGGTTTCGTTGGTTGCGTTGTTGACCACCTCACACACAGCAACACAGAGTCACACAGCAGCAGAGGTTCAGTCAGTCAGGTACAAGTGGAGTGTGGAGTGACACTCCTCGAAGAAAAGCCTCCTGACAGGCTTGTTACTAAAAGTGCCGACTTCACATATATTTCTCTCTTTCTTGGTTTGTCGGTTTTTTTGGAGGGACGCGGACGCGGACGGACATTGCCAAAATGCATTTTCACTCCACTCCACTCGCACTCCACTCGTCAACATAATAACCCCCAGAGTAAGTAATAAATGTAATGGATTTAGTGTAACAATAGTAGTGGAGAAGAGAGGGCCAACATAATATTACATGTTTCGTGTAGTATGCATCATCATCATCGCCATCATCAGGGTTTTGTTTGCAAAACCTAATCGAGTGGAGCCTGCACGGAATGTCATGCAATTGTAAATAGCGTGGCCATGCCACAATGCAATTCCGCCGTGGTCCCCCACATTTTTAGTAGTCCGTTAGTAGTAGAGCCAAGATTGGAGATAGGTGCACCACCTTACCTTGTCCACTAATGCCATTCACAAGGGATTATACGAAAGCATATGCTATTCCCGCTGCTGGAAGGCAAAAGCAGAGAGAGAGAGAGGGAGAGATGGCAAGCGTGAGATTACTTTGGAGGAATAATGTAAATGGACATTTCAATAATGCATATATATTGTATCCATACGGTCCGGTTACTATTATTAGTGAAGAGCTTGTTGTTATGAGCATTTATATATATCACACATGGAATCCCGTTTTTCGCCACACCCAACCAACCAAAAACTCACTCGTCGGCGAAGGTGGTACAACATGCTCCTGGGTTTGGTGAAGGCAAACACAACACAACTTATCTGAAAATGGAAGGCCCGCTCGGTGTTGTACTTACAAAATAAAAATGGGAAAAGCTGGAATCAAGCCGGAGTTTTCGTTGTCGTCGTCGTCGTGAGTACACAGTGCACCTTCGTCCAACTTGTTTATTTTCATTATATCATTATGCAACTTGCATTTATTTGCATTTTAGGGTTCAAACTTTGGAGATATTGTGTACTCGCACTAACTTCCAATTAAGATTCCTCCCACTTATCCCCTGCCTCCTGTTTGCAACTTCCCAGCACACGCTTTCCGGGAGAGAGAGAGAGAGAGAGAGAAACAGGTTGCGCAAATCCATTCTCATTATTCCCCATGGCAAAAACAGATTATGGGTGGATTGCATCTCGCCCTTCCTTCCCCTCCCCCCCAGTTTACATCCTTTGTCGACTACAATTAACTTTGTAAAGTGCATAATATCCCTTCCAGCTTTTACCATTCCGGTGTAAAGTTTAATCATGAAAAATTGGAAAAAAAAAGTTTTGGTGCATCGTCGTGGTGACTGCTCCATAATGTTGCTGTAATATTTTCCAGGCTAAAGCATAAAATATAATAGTAGTCGTGTAAGGAGTAGGAGTAGTACTCCTCTTTGTTTGACAAAACACATCCATTATGTATGACTTATTTACCCGTTTTTATTATTGTTTCAGAATGTTGTGGTGATGAGGATTTGTTGGGCTGAAACGACACGGAATAAAACACGCTCTGTTGCTCCGTATTACGGAGGAGGAACTACGGGCGCGCGTAGGTATTTCTGGATTTCTTAAAAGATCCGCTTGTGAGTGGAGTGGAGCAGAGTAGAGGCTGGCTCCTCTGCAGTTGTCGAAAATAGCGGAAAGAAAGCTATTGAAGGAGGCAAGAGTCTAGAAAAGAGATTTACATTTTGTACAATATCATGCATGAATGGTCTCCCTCACAATGACAACCCATTCCATATGAATTTGTATATCCAACTCTGATGAAGTTATATATGATTATATGGATTTGAGCCAGGGATGATGTTGTCTTGAGAAGCTATAAAAACAAGGAAATTCCAACGCATTACCTCGTAACGAACTTATGTACTGTGGAGGCGGAAGAGCACAGATCAAAACCTACTACTACAGCACCAAAATGTGAAATTTTTTTATATATTTTTTCACAAAAGGTTCATTGTCAAAGGAGATCACCTGACTTGCCCCAACTGAGGCTATTTCTGTCCAAAAATAAATTCCTAATCTGATAATACCCAATATTGAGAGGGAATAAGAAGAAGCGAAGAAAAAGACGGAGAAGGAGTAGCAAAATCTGAGAGAAACGGCGGCCTCCTAACTGCATCTTTTTTCACCCGGCTATGATACTACACGGCCGCTAGATCCATGCTTTTTTGGGGAAACATATAGGCCCCTCATGTATAATATGATAATGTCCATATACTTGTTCTTCCACTCTTTTCTCTCCTCGGATTGAATTGGAGAGAGAGAGAGAGAGAGTGCATCACTGGAATGCTCAACTTGTTCCAGAACGCACCACACCACCACTTTCCACTTTTTTCCACTGAAAAGAGAAGCTCCATCTAAAAAAAACGTAATTCTTTTTTTTTCCTCTATTGTGTCCAGGATCGCTCTAGAGTTTCAACATTTTTTCCCCAACGAAAAAAAAGGAAAAAAGAAAAAGAAATGTGTAGAGAGATGTCTAAAAAGGATTTCTCCAAAGTCTCAAACTACCCCAAAAAACGAAGGAGAGAGACAGAGATGCGCAAAAGGCTTTTTAGCTCACAATCATCGGTGGTGATAACAAAGCAAAAGCGTTTTCTGGCCTTGGGAAGAAGAAAAAAGTGCAAGTTTTTGTGGAACACCATGTGCATGCCCTTCCTCCACATAGAAGTAACGGAACGAGCAAACGGGAGAACACCAGTTCTCTCCCAAATAGTAGTACTCTCGCCAGTTTTTTTTTCGACTCACTCTGAAGCCCATGATTTTGACTGAAGTCAAGCAAAAAGTTTCTTCTTCTTCTTTCCCTGGAAAGCGTAGTGGAAATAAAGACAAGGCGTGTGCGCGAAACACGCGTACATTCCTCCCGTCCACACACCAAATCTTACATCTATCACAATGCTATTATTGTAGCCTCATAGAGAGGAGGTTCGAGGTTCGAGCGAGCTTCATAGCAGCAAAGCAACTACTTACTACCCAAGTTTGCATTGCTTTTCTTGACTCATCGCCTCCAACGTTGGTAACATGTATGGGAGTAACGTGTAAAACATTGGGGGAAAGCGATTCTTTCCCGTTCCTCCTGAATTCTCACTCCATTTCCCTTACGAGCACACAGTCCGCACAAAAGTAGGAGTATGAAAGTGTGGAAGAGTAAGGAAAGGAGGGAAGAAGAAGACGAGGAAGAGTAACTTCAGCTATGTAATTTTAGTTGAAGGTCTCACTCACTCTCTCCCCGCGTTGGAATCAGTTGGAGACCCACAAAAAATGGTTATGGTGTATCTATAGCCAGAAAGAAATCCCGTGTTTGTGTGTATATTAGTCAGATGGAGAGAGCCAACTCAATGAATCCGCTGCTGCTCAGAGCTCACTCACTATACTCCTCCGCGCGAGAGCTTTTTCCCTTTTTTTTGCAAACGAGTTTGCTTTTTCTTATAGCTTGCTTGCGTGCTTCTTTAGTCGACGACGACGACTTGGAATCCATCATCGTCGTACTGTGGTGGAGGAGGGGGAGGTGGTGCCAGTAGTACAACCTGCTGATACAATTTTTGCTTACACTGCACACACAACACACCGACAAAAAAATACAGCATATACCACACAATCTATTTTTCTCCTCGCTCAAACCATCCATTACATTATTTTTGGAAATATATATACATACGTATATGATGTATGCATTTCCAGAGAGAAAAAGAGTTCCCTATAGTTTATATAACACCCCCGGTTTCACTTGCATCGCCAACTACATGTTATGCACTACGCCGCGCCGATCTATGTTATTTCTTATTTCATATAATATAACGACCGCCATCCACTCACTTTGCTTTTCATCGAGCCTGTATATATTCCGGAGGAGACGGTTGGCCCTACCATATTTGTGGTGTTCAACTCGTTGGTGGCACACTGACACTGGCTCTATTCTCTCTTGCCCCAGAAACTAGGCTAGTTTTTTCTTCGTGACACGAGAAGTGACAAGCTCCCCAGCAGAAGAAGTGGACGAAGAAGAAGAAGAAGAAGAAGAAGAAAAAACGAAGCTCGCTGTAACTTTTTTTTTGTGTCCCCCGTTGAAGTGGACTGGACTCAACTCAACCCACGGAGGGAGTTGGGGCATGCATTCTCCGGAAAAAAATATAAGTCTTGACGGCGACTCTCATAAACGTGATTTCTTTCAGGGGAGGACGACGCCGTTGCCGTTGCACTATTAGTACATACTACGGGAATCGAGTGCACTGCAATTATTTTTTCGCTTCAACTTCATCGACTACTCTGCTAGAGGAGTAATAATAAAAAAAGTCCAAAAAAACCGTATATACATTGAAAATACCAAAAGTTGCAGTCAGTAAGTCATCCAGTGACAATCCTTTTCTGTAGGATACATATATATTATATACGGCAGCACGGCACATGTAACCTCGCTCGACTCGCTCGACTCACATGTGTTTCCAGTGCGGCTGGGCTATGAAGCTATGAAGTTGCGTTAGGAGGATCTGTGTTGAAGTTGAAGCCCAGCAGTCCAAGTGTGCACCCAGGGAGAGAGAAGAGAGAAGCTCGTTTTTTTTCCAGTAAACTATACAGACCCAACGTGTGTGTATTTCCCTCAGTTCAACTTTATCCTTTGGACTGTTCACACATCCATCCTTGCTGTTCTTTCACAGCGTTTCTGCGCCGAGACGACTTCCACGCGACTTTGGAGAGAAAAAAAATTCCTTCTCGAAGTTTTCCTTTTTTTTCGTAAAAAAAGTGTTGTTTTATTTTTTCTGGGTGCCGGTGCACAGCAGTCAGTATAGTGAATGAGTGGTTTAGTTATTCTAATTGTCACATTCTACCTCATGTCGTTAGGTAGTCGTCACTTTTAATCAGCCGTTGTATATTTCTCTCTGTTTGTACGAGAGAAACAACACGACAAGCCACCTTGTAACTTTTTCTGTGTGAAAGGTGGGGAGAGCGAGAAAATAGATTTTTTTCCCGTGTATGCCCACACGAACGACATACGTACCTCAAGATTAGATTCAGATTAGTATCACATTCACCGCGCTATAACAAACTACTAAAACACTACCAGTAAAAGCAAGAGAGAGTGAGAGAGGAGGAAAAAGAACAGGAGGTTCAACTAGGAGCTCATGTTACGGAATGCCGATGACGTGTTGTATTTCATACAAGTAAGTGCCACCATTTTACCACTTGAACAGGATATCATATATATTTCACTGGAGGAGCGGGTGACTGAGTGGAACACTCGCGTCATAAATCAGAGAGAGAGAGAGAGAGAAAAAGAGAAACGGAATAAAGTACAATCATTTTTTTGCTCTCGCTGTATTTTGACTGTAAATTTCCAGCTCGGGGTTTTCCATCGGGTAAAGTAAAATGTCTTTATTCCAAGTTTTTAATATAATATTCTCTCTCCTCTCCTCCAAGTCGTCGCAAAAGGCTTCAAAATGTCTCTTGTTTCAGTTTACCCCACGCGAAATCCAGTGCCCTGTCAAGGTCAACCTCTCGGAGAGAGTTGCAATTATCCCTCTGCTCTCGCAAAAAATTGAAAGAAACACGGATAGTCTAGAAACCCCCAAGAAAATTAATTTTTTTCTCCCTCGTTCCCAAGGTTTTCCCTCTTTTCCCCACCTGTATCCCGTTTATTTTTGCTTCAGGTGTTCCCCCTCGCAACCCTATAATTATTGCCTTCCCCTGCTAATAACTTACAACTTGTAAATAACACCAATCCCGAGGAAAAAAAATAAAAGTTTTTATTTTTTGCGAGACCGGCATCTCTCACATGCGAAATCGTTTAGTAGTTCAACACCACCACCAGACCACCACTCCTTTCATCAACCAACATGTGTGCCAGGGTGCCGATTGAGAGAGAGGTCGGTCGGTCTGCTCTCTTTTAGTCCTCAATCATTTCTCGGCAATTTTTTTTCTTCTTCATTTCATGCAGAGTCAAAAATATACATATTTTTTTACAACCGGTGATCATGTTATTTTTTCTCCTCGTTTGAGCTATTATTTATGAGTCAGGTGTAGCCAAACCTCGGGGTAGCAAGCAAGCAAGCAAGCAAACTGCACACACACACACACACACAACTTGTTTCATTCTAACCTTTTAATTTATCTCAATTCGGAGTTTAACCATATGCTCCATGTCCATGATAAACAACAAGGGTGTAATATATTTACTACTTGTATGTAAACAGTGACGGGATAATATTGTGGTTGCTCCTCGTCGGGTATGCGGAGAGAGAGAGAGTGAGAGAGAGAGGGACATAAGAACTTGTCATGTCCTTTTTTTCTTCTTTCCTTCTTGTCTAAGCTTACACTCGCTCACTGTTGATTTTTTACTACCCAAGTGTCCAATTTAGATGCTAGCAACATTTTTCAAGGAACACAACCTCTTCTTCTTGTTGCATCAACTGGGGACTCTAAACGGTTTTATGGCTGTTATATCTCTCCTTCTCTCTCCCTCTCTTTCCCTTTTTTTGCTCCTTCCGTCCTCCTTGTTTTTTATCTCTATGCAATGAACTCAACCAACAACACATTCACCATATTTTATTTAGGATAGGTTCCACACACCATGCAATTCATGCACATGCCGTCACTCACGTCGGGTCGGGGCTGTATACTTTTGAGAGAGAGCGAGAGAGAGAGAGAACTGTGTCCTTTTCTTCCAAGATGCTTTTTTGCTACATTTTCATACCACGTAGGATTATTTTTTTAGCACAAGGAGTGCCAAACAGATTTGAGAAGCTCATCCGCTCTATTAATATCAGCGACCTGGCCTATTAATAATGTGACGATGAAAGCTGCTTGCTTGTCTGATTGTTTGCTTGCTTTCCCAGAGAGAAAATGGGAGAGGGGAACGACGACGGATTTATCTTTAGAGTTTATCTGGTCGTCTACCCTGAAAAAAATAAACTGCATGTAAGGTGGAAAGTATCTGAAATTTCTACTCTAAACGATATATGTGAACTTACTTAATAATATGCCCGTCGCTTTTTCACCGCTGAATCTCTCCCATTTTAATTTTCCCAGAGTGAGACGCGACAGCTCTCCCAACAACAGCAACAACAACAACAACAAAATCCCTTAAACAACAGATAAATATATGTAAATAAAGTTGAGGCTGTTCCTGTGTTACAAGTTGGGAGTGAAATTGAAAGAAACCCCTTTTTTGGCACATGCCCACCCACCCAGAACTCCATCCAGCTCCAGAGCCAGCGCAATTTAATATTGGCCAGGTTGTAAAAGAGCAAACGGGTAGTATGATTCATGACGCCCATAATTCCACAAGATATATCCTTTCTTATCGCAACAACAACAACTATTACCACCCTGCCACAAAGAGAAGACAAAGGGTAACCACAATAGAAATAAAAACTTGTTGTCTATTCAAACCCAATAATAATACACACACTTACCTACTCAAACTTATATATACTCAACAAAAGACTTTCTTTCCTATTTAAAAAAAAAGAAAACTTTTATTCCCGTATTTGGTCTTGATGGCTTTGAATTGAAATAGGCAATGGGGGCACGCACACAAAGCCACCACCTTATTTAAATAACAAGGTAAACAACACTGCCATTACATAATATGTTTTCAATTCAAAGAGAAGGAATAAAAAAAACTCTTGATCCGTCATCATCGCCAAATATCCTTATCCCCAGTCCAAAAAAGCGCACACCACCACCACCATCACCATCCCCACGCCGATCATCATGTTCCGATAAGTATTGAACTCAAGGAAATGCTGGTGGAATGGGCCCTCGAACTTGGTGAAAGAGCACACGACAATGGTTACCGACTTTGTATAGGTTACATGATGATGATGGAGGAACTTTACAAGCTGCATAATATTTTGCCCGTGTTCGTTGGCCACGGCGGACCCGGGGAAACTTTATACACCTGTACACTTTTCCTCTTCTTCTTCGAATGTTGAGGTTTTTTTTCACTGTTACTTTTTTCCGGTGTGTGGAATCCGCCTCTCCTTCGCGTTTCGCCATGTATCAATAGAGGACGAGGACGACGGGAGGGGAAAATCCATATTATATTATGGCCAGCACAAAGGAAGGGAAGTGTAGTGAAAAGCAGTAAAAAAAAGTTGTAATAGTAGTACTTCTCTCTCTCTCTCTCTGACCTACTGATACGAATGAATACCTTTCAAAAGGTTACACACATACGACGACGGACCATACCATGCTCGCTGCAAATACTCCGGGGCTCCACTTTCACTACAAGAAAAACTTGGAGAGAGAAAAAAAGCCTCCCTCTCATTGTAATTTTGCAGAAAATCCTTTTTTTTTATAGTGGCTAGCTCAGCGTACAACTCAAGGTAGAAAAAGAAGAAGCGATGCATTAAATGTGACTGACACCGAAGGCTGGTCTGGTTGTACATCTCTCTCTCTCTCTCTCTCTCTCTCTCTCTCTCTCTTAGGCTCTCTTCTCTTATGCCTTTTTTAGTTGACCCAGTAGAGAAGGCGGCGGAGGAGGAATGGGAGTGTATATGTTGTATAACTTATATGCATCCATCCATCCAGTTAAAGCACACCTTTCCCTCACCTCACCTCTCTCACAGTCTCAGTCAAGCTAGATGAGTTTTTTTTTCTTCTTCGTCTTTTTTCTCGGTTGGTGAAAACGTGCATCTCATGTGCATTCCCATTTCTTTTCCCCATTCGATCAATATATAATATCAAGCCAGGTTTGTGAGAGTGCCGGAATGAAACGGCGCGCGGGTTGTGGTACTACTACTACTTCTACTACTTTGTTTCGCTTTCCACTTTGCTCTGCTCCGCTGACACTATACCGGTCTTTACGGTCTAGACGGCGGACCCGTTTCGTTTTTTTTCGCAAAGGGAAACCCAGTCAGCCAGAGCTAGGAATAAACTTATTGAATTTGGAGAGAGTGCCGAGTTGTGAGTGAGTGAGTACTAAAGGCAGGTGGAGTTTGGACACGGTATCATTTTCTCGAGACGCAACCCACCACCACCATCATCACCATCACCACCGCTAACCGATTTATTTTTTACTTTGGATATATATATACTCTCCCCCCTTCTTTTTACTATCCAGTCCCAATTGTGATGGGCAACTGTGGCGAAAAGTTTTTTTTGTGGTGATGATCTACATCGTGATATTGTATTTTTTTGGAGAAAACCAAAGCGGGCAAGGCAAGCGGGTATTGCCGGAGAAAAAAAAACTTTTATTTTTTCTATTAGTTTCTCTTTTTCTCATGTTGCGGTTGGATATATTTGGCGAGTTGGCCACAGGAAACAAAAATGCTGATACATGATACTCCTACAATGTTTGGAGTTTTTTTTTCTTTTTTCCAGGCTAAGCTAATGGTTATATGAAAAAGGAAGAAAAAAAGAGAGAAAAAAGAAGTTTGAATGATTTTTCGTTTTTTTCTCCTTCTTTTTCAGGTTCTTTGGCGAAATGCTGGAGGCATGATCAACAACGTCAAGGCATAGTAGGAAGAAGATTGAATTGAATAAAAAAAACGACGACGACGAACTATAGACGCGTAACGAGCCAGTTAGTCAAACCAAGGGAATAAATATATTTTATTTCTCTCTCGAAAGTTAAATTTGTTTAAAAAACATGTATAAATGCCAGTAGCAAAAAAAGCCAGTGATGATGAACATTGAAGCTGGCAGTGGTTCGAACTATATATACTTGCTCGCTGGCTACCACTACTACTACAACTCGTTGTTGCTCCCAGAGTTGGCGAAATGTGAATTTGAATTTCAGTGAAAGTTAGTTGGTGGTGGTGAAATTCCGTTGGAGGTTTTCGGATTAAAAACCGGATCAATTCACAGGGTGTACGGGACGTACTGTCTCACTCAACCCAGACCTACAATATGTATTGACAGAAAGAACAGAGAACTACCTATCTATATTCAGTGTTGCTACTGCAGAACTATATAAAAGGGAAAAAAAGGAGAAAGTTTTATATATTTAGAACGTGAAGCGAAGATTCTTCTTTGACTATAAAAACATTGATTTTTATTATTATTATTATTATTATAACGGCTAGTTCCGTTTGGCACAAAAATGATTGGTATTGGAACAAGATCAAAAGTGATTGTCAACTTGTGCAATTATTACGACCGTCCCCCTCCTCCCCGTTCTCACCAATATGACTTTAGAGAGGAGCAATACACTACAAACTGATTGTGATCGTGACTCCAAGACTCCTTCAGAGGAGGAGGAATGCTGCAGCACTAGCCTCAACTTTCCAATTTTCTTTCCACCCAGTGTTTTGCCGTCGTCGTTGTCGTCGTCGGGTGTTGGGTAGTAGTGGTAGTGATCATAGAAATAATGGATGTTGCAGTTGCAGCAGTGCTGGTGGTGCTTGTTGTTGCTGGCAGACAATAATAACAAGTCATAGAATTACACGCTCACACAGAGATTCCTTCAAGTTGCACCACCCAAAACTCGATATCTCAGCATCACCACCACGATCACCATCACCATCAACGGCAGCAGCAGCAGCAGCAGAGCAGAGCACACAGCCCCAGAGAGCCAGATTCCAGCCTATTCCCATCTCCTTTCGTCGTGGCACACAGGCAACCTTTCCTTCTCCACCCGAGAAAGGAAACAAGAAGAAAAAAAAACCGGGGATAGCTGGGAAACTGCAGCAGTGGGACCAATGAGGACAACAGCGGAGGAAAAGGATGAGGATATCGACACACGACCGACATCCCCAAACCCACTGAGCACAAAAGGGAACAGTGACTAAGAAGGTACCTCCGCCGAGAGAGAAAAAAAATACGAGACGGAGGAAAGAGAAGGAGAAGAAAAAAAAAGTCTGCAAAATCATCGCCACACTCCGACATTCCACCACCGTCGTCTCCCCTTTTTATGGAATATAATTTGATATATAATATATATATATCTATATATATTCGTATCAGCTGTTTGTAACGCTGCTCCTTCCTCCGGAAAGAGAAACTCATGGTGTTGCTTACTGAACCGGATAATTTAAGAAAGAAAAGGAACGTTGTTTTCTAAAAAAAAAAAAAAAAAATACTACGTGTCTACAACCATCATCCACTTCTTTTTATACGTACACTCGACTCCCATCGTCTGGAATAGATACTCGAGTTGCAGTTGTTGGTCTCCGAGAGAGATAAACAGGAAGTGGATTCCCGGTGAAAGTCGACATATTATATTCCTCGGAATAAAAAAGTCCCACCAATTTTCAGACTACTACCCGCTACTACCACTGCACCACTACTACATACTACCCATTACGGACTTTTCTCTTGGAGGAGTTGAATAAGGAAAGAAAGGTAAGTGGAGTTCTTACAGTTCATATATAGTATATACCTAAGTGTATATTCTCGATAGTTATTGAGCCGAGACGAGAGCCCCTTCTGCTCTGCTCCTCTCATTTCTGCATTTGTTTTGGAATGCGTGTCCTATTTGTCATATA
The DNA here is from genome assembly GCA_036850665.1 of Dicranocentrus wangi. Lineage (NCBI taxonomy): Eukaryota > Metazoa > Arthropoda > Collembola > Entomobryomorpha > Entomobryidae > Dicranocentrus > Dicranocentrus wangi. The sequence goes on along the minus strand of JAANSN010000043.1, from coordinate 42,914 downwards.
TCCTAGCTCGTGGGGTGGGTGGAAGCAGCAGAGAAAAGCATTAAACGACCTTACACGCCCTCGACCGTATTTGTCGTCGTCGTCGTTCTTTTTTTTTTTAAAGAAGAAAAAGAAGAAACACCCTCATTCAATTCCAAGCACGGGAACAAACGCCAAGAATGAAAAAAAAACTGAAAGAGACTGGCTATATTATGCTTTTCGCTTATATTCCCTTTTTTCATTCCTCCTCCATTTCACATTCAACACGACAGTCAATAATCCAAAAGCACAATAACAGTTCACAAAAGGAAATCACTCGAATATTCGGGGGAAATCGGTTTCACTTATTTATTAGTACGAACACGTTCCCCTCCCCGCCTCGGATTTTCCTTTTGGGAGTTGGGAGTAGTTATGCAAAATAAAATATGTGAATAAATGAGGAGACAGCAGATCACAGATTTCATCTTCTGTACTATATTATCCTTCTTCGCTTGTACTTTAATTAACCCTTATAGAGCTGCTCCTCTCCGAGTGTCTCCTCCGAATTGAAGGGTGTACAATAAAGAAACTAGTTTCTAAATGCGGGTCGAGAAAGAAAGAGCATCACACATCGCAAAACATAAAATAAAATAAGTAAAAAAAATAAATTCAATAGAGATCCTATCCTTCACCAAGTGTGACGTGAACGGTTTCACTTGACAATACTGATTTCATGGCATTATCTGGAAGGATATTATGTCTTTTTCTTTTTTGGGGGAACAAAATTGCTCAAGTTGAAGCTGGGTAGTAATACTATCTTTAAAGAATTGGAGGAAAAGTGCGAACGGGATGAGGATATGATGTGTAATAATACTATGGGATGAGTTGAAAAGTTTATAACTGGAGGTACATGTATTTTTTTTTGACGTGTGGTGTGGTGGTGCATGATATACCCTGTAATATTTTTTGTCAACGACTTTCTCCTTGTCTCGCCACCGCCGCCGCCGCCCCCACTCATCCTCCTTCTTTCTCCTCCAATTCTCGATTCTTTTCCAATTTTCCGATCCTACTTGACTGCTACCATTATCCTGTCAATTGGCTCGTTCTCCCTGTGGTTGAGTTGAGACAAAGGGAGTGACGATGACGAGGAGTAGTAAGTAGTTTTTTTCTCTCCTCTATTGTTTTCGTCCAAAAACACAATATATTCCTATCCACCAGCGGAGCAGCAGCAGAGCCGCCCCAATATATGAATCATAACAACAATAATCGTAACATTACGCAAAAGACTAGGAGAAAGACAATAATAATACACGCTGGGTGTACAGTTTACTTTTGACAGCGCCAACGAATGCACCTCCAACAACAACGACAACAAAAAAAAAATTGGGGAAACGAGCTGGAGTGAAGTTTTTGGATTTTGTGGGAGTGGAAAGACACACAGAGAGAGAGAGAAATAAAGGGAACGAACGTAATGTGAGTGAAGTAGTAGTAGTAGTGGTGGTGGTGGTGGTGCTGTTGTTGTTCCCATCCTATTCTCTCTTTTTCCCGTCGTCTCCGTCGACTACTACCACACTTTGGCAAAGCTCACAAATCTAAGAGATTATTCCGCACATTTAAACTTGAATCTGTTCAATTGTGATAAAGTAATTTTCAGCCTGCAAAAACATTCCTATAAAAGCATTCCACTTGGGTGTAAACATCCAGTTTATTTAGAGACAGAGAGACAGAGAGAGAGGGAGAGCCGAGCCGAGCCAGAATTGCTCACAGATTGGGCTTTTGTTCCACTCGAATGCAAAATATGTGAAATAGGGTTCCCATAACAGGGTTTTAGCAACACCTTTTCTCCTGCTCCTCCAAAAAGTTGGGATATTACTCTGATAATTATTTTCCTGCAACTTTGCTCCATATATATACGCATTATACGTTTATATGGGGATGGAAAGCTCTGCTCCACGAGGATTTCGTGTAGAAATCCGATGTCACCTCGCGGTGAACAGTCTCGCATGGAGAAAGCACGACTTGGGCTCACTCTCACTCACTCACTCCTCTCGCCCGCCGCTTCTCCCGTCGTCTACCTATTTTTGTTTGGTGGTTCAACTTTGCATTGTGGTTGCGGGAATCGTCGTCGTCGTAATGCTAATACCTATGTAGCACAGTAGCTAGTAGACCTCCTCCTTTTCTCCAGTCAGATTATGGCTTCGCTTGATGGTCTCCAGAAATTTGGTGGTGTAAAAAGTCAAAAGAGGAAATCGGCAGAGTGTGGAGTGGGGCCGGGGCTGATATTAAGGGATATTGAGCTACCAATGGAATCTTAAATCTGGTAGTGATGGTGGTGGAAATCCCACTTTTTATGTTTAATAACATTTCCACCACAAAAAAAACATACAACTCTTGTTAGATGTGCTACTCCTTTGCACTTTTAATATGATGTGGAGGAAGCCCACACAAATTTTTTATTTCCACCCGGCTGTTTCTGCCTGGACAAGCCAAGGAAAAAATTCTTTCAATATTAGATAGCCCTCATTTATAATGAAAGATGGAGAACATGGTTCTCATCACCATTTCATTTTCTCCATGTTGCACACTCTCCATGCCTGCCTGACTCTCGTGTTGGACACCACTTCACCAAAATATGTCTTGTTTTTGGCAAATGTCATCAGAAAAAAATAATACTAGCTGACTTACGAATTAGAGAGGAAAGCAAAAGGACTTTTGCAGTTGGTTGTAGAAGTAGTAGTAGTTCCACATTACCTTCACGACTCAGTTGGGGCTCACTATTTTCTCGTTTTTATTGATTATGTGCAAACTTGTGTCCAGCTCCCTTGATAAATACGCAGAGTGGTGGTTGGTTACTACCAACCAAAATAATATTCATATCTTGAGAGGAAAAAAAATCTTTAAAAACGTCCTCTCTGTCTCTGTCTCTCTTTCTCTCCCCAATATACTGACCTCAATTTCCCCCCTCAAACACATTTACACACAACCAGTGTGCCCATAAATATATTATTGGATATTGGGAAATATGCTGCTGTGCTGCTTTCTTGCTCCACTCAACCAAACATTTCGTTCCGTGAGAGTCGTCGGTTCCCCCACCCCCTCTCATTTTTCCTTTCTACAAACTTGCGGAGCAAGTAGCCAAGCTTTGCTGCATGGTCATTACAAGAAGGCATTGGATACACATGTTTTCTCTTTGGAATCAACAACCTGGCATAATAATAAAAAAAAAATATATATATCCAAAGAAAGTTTAGACTTCTCTCTCCGTCGTCGTCCTCGTCGTCGTGCTCGTCGTTTCCACTATGACACCAAAGTATGTATACAAAGATGCAAGACATGCCAAAGATCCAGCAATTTCCCTACATGTGATTGTGTCGTGCTTTTAAAATAAAAAAATACTGTGGAGAAATGAGTCTCGGGAAAGAGGAGAGAATCAAGAAGAAGGAGAAGTAGTAGGAGTCGTTGGTTGGCAATAAGTCATACAACTCTTTGAAATTCCACTCACATCCACCTTGCTCCTTCCATGTACGGATGTACAGTAGTACTAGGCTGGCATTAAAAAAGGGGACTTGACTTTGTGGGGGCCCAACATGTGAAATGAAGGTAGTGATTTTTTTTATTCCGTTACAAAAATATCCTACTCATCCTCTTTTCCTCTCTCTCATCCTCCGTGCCTCCTTAGTAAACTTGTCCCCTGCCTTTCCCGGAGAGAGAGAGAGAGAGAGAGAGAGCTTCCCCTCCAATGACACAATCATATCATGTGTGTGTGTGTGTGTGTGCCCAGCTGAAGGAGAGTATATTTTACGATGATTTTGAGGGAAATGGGAAGCATCTGCTGGTTTAGCTTTAGAAGGGAAAAAAATGTTCATGCATAATTCTTGGCAATTGGAGGGAAAATCCGGGTCCAGTTGACTAACAACCACTTCACATTTTCCCCCTCCCCCTCCTCCTCATCCATCCAGTGTAAACAACTCCATGAAAAGGATTTTTATTGAGAGAGAAGCATATGCATATACAACCAGCTTTATCACTTCTCGTTTCTCCTCTCATTTTCCCAGACACACTTACAAAAATGGACTTTTTTATTAGTGGGATTGGCATCGTGTGGGCTGGGACTACCACCACCACCACCGTGGCACTAGTTTATTTGTCGACTTTTTATCCCCATCCACATCCACCTCGTTATATATCCTCCAACTTTGTATCAACTCGGGCAACAATCCTTTTAAGCATCTCTCATCTTTTTTCTTCGCTCCCTCTCTCTCTCTCTCTCTCAAGATGATTATGAGATGAGACAAGAGAGATAAAAAAAGTATGTAATAATATGTGACGTGGACGCACACCCATCATCCCATTTCCTTTTTGGCTTTTGGGAGTCAAAACCTTCCTTGCACACATTTCCACTTGGGCAGTATAAGTGCAAAAAGAGAGAAAGAGCCAAAAGAAGCGTCTTGACTTGTCCGTAAGACGTTGTGCAAACTCTCGCTCGCTTTCTCAAAAAAAAAATATAAGTATATATATATATTAGGAGACCCACTTTTCCCCTTTCTCGTCGTCCTTTGTCAAACGTGAAGTGGCAGAGGGAAAAAGACTCCTCTCTCTCTCTTTCTCTCTCTCGCAGAGATATGATGATGATGATGATGACAGTTGAGCTTCAGCAACGTGTCGGCACTCACAGAATATCCAAGTGGAAAAGAAAATGGTAAGGAGGGAACTCCATGTAAATATTCCACTTTCCCCGTCTCTCCTTTTCTCTCTCTCTCTCCACATTATACGTAAATTATATGGAAATGTGGGAACCGAGAGGACAGAGAGACTACCATCTTCTTGTTGTTGATGATGATCATGATGATCAAATAGTGAGTGCGAGAGAGGAAAAGGAATAAAAAAGGAGTTGTAGGATACGGTCGTACGGTCGGTTGGTCGTACGTACGTTGAGAGCAAGTTCATCAATAATAAACCAGCATCAAATTCTTCTTGACTTTCATGTTTGTATTCATGCATGCATCATCATCATCGTCGTCATCATCGTCATCATCATCATCCAGCTACTTTTCTCTCTAGTGTTCCTCCTTTTTAAAAAGCTTTTTCCTCTCTCTCTCTCTCACACACTCCACTCCACTTTTTTCTTCTTCTTCAAGGCGGATTTGCATAATATGAGAAAAGCAAAAGCAAAAACTCCTATCGCACCGCACCGCATCGCGCACCGTCTTCTTCTTGATCTTATTCATATGCTGTGTATTTCGGCAGACAAGCTTTTGCCAAAAAGGAGTAGTGCTCATCCTTTTTTTCGCACAGGTCTTCTCCTGTGATGCATGCATCCTCAAACAACCTAATCAACCCACATTCATCCTCAAAAAGGTCACCCATTCCAGCCTGGATGGAATGCTGCTTTAAAGTGGATTTTTTTCTTCTGCTGCGGCAGAAAGAGTGCAGTCAAGGAAGCATAACGCGGCGGCTCCACTCTAACATTTAATATCTACCCACATTAAATTAAATATTAGTTAAGATTTAAACAGAGAAGAGAAGAAAAAAAATTGTGCAACAGTTTGTTATTCCCCCATATTCGCCCGACTTTTTTTATGGGCCACACGAAGAAAAGAAAAAATTTCTTTTTTCCTATGCTAATTTTTCCCCTCCATCTTCTTGTTTTTTATAATCCCCTTTTCCTCTCTACTTCCTCTCGCTAAAGTAAAAAGCCATAAAAAAGTAACTCTTTAATCGTTCTTTCACATCAAACAAAAGTGGCCAAGTATTTGTCCATTGTTGGATGGAAAGCCGTGTGTGTGTGTGTGTGTAGCTTGCTGGGCTGGTTGTATAGTGTGTGTAGGGCCTACACTGTAGGCCGACCGGGAAAAAATTTTCTATAGAAAATGTGTTTAATAAAGTACTACTTTTTTATTATTCCTTCGTGGCAACGGAGAGAAGAAAAGGAAGCCGTGTAAGAAGGAGTAGTTCCCTCTTGGAGAAAAAAAAAACTGGAAGGAAAGTAGCTTATGTTTGATATTTCATGTACGACATAATGTATAATATCTAGCAGGCAGGGGTCGGTCGGGCGGGATCCAAACCCCATCATTGTAATGGGATTGCCATCCTAGGGACGACGACGACGACGCCGTTTCTCGGAATTTTTTTTTCTTCAAAAGTAATATCTGTATTTCTCTCAGAGCTAATTCATATTCAGCTTCAGTTTGTGTACATCATCCTGTATCATCATCGGAGGCACCACTCGACTCCTTTTGAGCAGGATGAGGCATGGAATGTGGCACAAGGCGAAGTAGGAGGAGGCTCTCTTAAATAAAATGTGTGTATAAATCTCTATTATAATATATTATACGAGGACGAGGATGATGATATGGTGGATACCATGATAATTTTTTTTTGAAAAAAAAAAGAAAACCAAGAGTTTTTCATTCTTTTTTTAAAATAAAATTACTACTACCAGCTACTAGCCCATATCATTTTGGCTAGATTTCCAAGAAACAGTCTTGCCAACTCCAAATGTACATGATTGATAACCTTTACAATCATTATTCTTCTTGATCGACGGCACCATATCCACATCCACCAGCAGCAGCATTCAGGAGGAACATGGACCAAAATCCGCCAACACCGCCGCCACCACCACCACCGTCATATTTCCAGAGTACCCTCATCCCCCAATTATTTCCATTTTCCAAACCGAAACATACTTATCCGACAAGCGGGCACTCAACCGTGAGCCATCCGCTTAAAGAGATCCACCACACAGACAGAGTCAGTCGTCATAGTGATAGTGATGTATGCCCTTGTACATCTCCATATTATACATTAACCACTTCTACTTTTAAAAAAAGAAGAAAAGCAAGCAGAAGAGTCATAATATACGAATTCTTTTCGTTTTTTCTTCTGCTTTCGAGCTTGGCGATTTTATAATGTGCTCTAGGAGAGGAGAGGATAGAACCCATCTATAGATGAAAATATCCCTCCCTGCCTTTTTTCTTTAGGTGCATCTGGAGGAGTGTGTAGGACCCTCCTCACCAAATGCAAACCCATGGGTATATATACGTACAGGGCGGCTTATCATCGCGCATAACCTTTTTTCTCTCGTAGGCCTCGTAAAAAACCATCCTCTCGAGATTTTACTCTCTCTCTCTCTCTCTCTCTTTCTCTCTCAGATGATAATGGCATGGTGAAAGCTGGCATCCAACTTTATGAGTATTTTTCTCCTTCTGTCAGCTTTTACCGCGGCGGCCGTGGTGGGTGGTAGTAGTAGCTCTGGAAGTAGTAGGTAGCGAACCACCATCATCATCACCACCACCGCCATCGCTTTTCCTCCTAATTTGTATCTTTCCCTGTAGTTTCCACCCAGCCTACTAACCTATGGATAGAAACGTCACTTCCACTATCAACAACATCATCACCATCATCATCCGCGAACATCATCCTGAAAGCTTTTTTCTCTCCATCGTCATCATTCTCTGCTCTCATCCTCAAAATGCCTCTTTTGCCAGAACACTAAAATGGGCAAAGTGGATATATGGATTTTAATACGCATTCTAATCCTTCCTCCGTATCACTTTTTTCTCTGAGCTTTACTTAAGAGGAAATGTGATCGATGTAAAAATAAACTCTATTTATGTGATATATACTATATATACTCAAATATCCAAGACTACATGGAGAAAAAGGGATGAGGATATACCTATGTGGATGTACAAAGTGGGTGGGTAGTGCACATACATGCACACACGTTTCTCAGTCGTCCATTGTGGCATCCTTAAATGTTCAACTTATTTTTTAAGCCTATTACCTTGTCCGGAGAGAACATGGGAAGAAGAAGAAAAAAAGTTGAGTAGCTTTCTGGTCGAAAAGCTGTCAAAAAGTTTTTCCGTTGGCGCGCGGCGGCTCATTGCACACACCCAAGAAAATATTTGAGATCTTAAGTAACTTAGAGAGAGAGAGAGAGAGGAATATATAAAAAAATGTAGAGCTGCGAGAAGATGTACATGTACAATGGAGGATGATGTACCGAGATGGAAATGGAAGAAGGTAGGGAGGAGGGGGAATATAAATCACGTAGAGTTGACGAAATGGGGGAGATTGTCCATATCATCCTAAGCAGACAACTTATTGTCGGATTTCTTTATTTATTGTGTATCAAAAACGGTGAGCGGAGGCGGCGGCGGGCAGAGAGGCATTTTTTTCTTTCTCTGATGTGCTAATAAGCCTGAAGGACAGATGACAAGGTCTCTCTTACTACCCTGGATGTCTTCGACTGGATTTCTTAGCTCCTTTCCCCCCCTCGTGCATTCCTCCAGTCCGGTCTCCCCCATCGTATTCAAATCTGCTGACGTGAAGGGCGGTTGGCTTGGCGGCATGATGAAACTTGAGGGATGTGCATACCTAATATTATATGTTCACTTTGCGTGCAACCATTCGATCCCCTCTTCTTCCCCATTACCTGACTCTGCTGGAATCCTTTTGAAAAGAAAAAAAAATCCCTGGAGAAAAAGCCACCTCCAACTTTTTTTTTTCGTCTGTGGCCAATGCCAATGTTGTGGTACACTGTCGGGTTTTTTTCTCCCAAAAAAGAAAAACACTACTCACCCCAACTCCCCAAGTCAATGACGGAGCAGCTAAGCTATCGATAGAGAGAGAAAGAGAGAAAATGAACATGACAAAAAAGCCGCTACTTGACAGACTAAGGCTTCCTTTGGGGTCATCCCGTGACGTTGAAATGCACCCGGGACAAATCACCCGAAACCCAACAAAAAAAATATGTATGATAAACTGGCATGAAGAAGGAGGAAGCGAAAGAAAGAAAATTGTGTGGCCGGGGTGGTTTATTTTTTCTTCTTCTTCTTCTTCTTCCAGTTTTTTTTTGCTTATTCGCAGCACGTGTGATCCGTGATCAATCACGTAACAACACTCAACCCCTTTTCTCCTCTTCCCTCCATCCCAGACTTCTCCTCCTCCGGTCTCCGCTACAGAGTTAATTAACGTTGGAATCGAGGACAGCTCAACTCCAGCCTTCATTTTATATATACGTACTTATTTCCATAAAATGTGAATATTTCCTTCCCGAGAGGAATCATAATTAGCTGCCATCTTCCATTTCCTCCTCCTCCTCCTCCTTCTTCTTCTTCTCCTCCATTAGCTCAATCCCGTTTCCCATTCTTTTTTGGGTAATAATATTCCTTTTCGCATCATCAGCAATAAGTAATAACGTTGGAGTATAATGGATTCAATTAGCATTTGACTTGGGTCTCTCTGTCTCGCATTCAAAACACCCTTCCTTCGACGAAGGAGGCGAAGAGGGGGAAAGCAAAGGAAACCCAATTGTCAGTTCATTTTTTTTCTCTTCTTTCTCGCTGACATTATGAGCACGAGTGGTGGGGCTATAATATTGCATTAGTGATTCAGAGTGCAAGCTGTCTATACCTTGTATTGTTGTGCCACCACCAGTGGTACTAAAGTAATAATAAGGAGCAGTAGGGTAGCACAGCCTTCCCCTCCGTGACATTGTGCGCCCTCCACGATTTAATACCCCATTTATGACCTATTCTTCATCACTTCTCAAGAGTATAATATACTTGAAAAAAGAAGAGGAAGAAATGGGAAAGGAGAGTGCTTTGACTTGCTTTTTTTTCCTTGGAGTGAAAATAAAGTATGCGCATATATCATATTATATCTTGTTCCCTCCTTCCCGTCATTTTATTTCCTTTTCAGCTGTTTCCTCCTACTGCTCTTTGTGATGATCATGATGATGATGATGATGATGTGATTAACATCAACAACAAAACTGACAAACATATCATTTGTCTGATTTCCTTCTGGAGGCATTAAAGCTTCTCGGGATAATTTTTCCAACTTTGGAAATGACTCCAAATATTTGAGGGTGGCAGATGGGAGGGGGCCTCGAGGAATGTATAAAAAAACCCAGAGCAGATATGGCAGTCGGAAATATATAAGGTTTCAAAAACCAAATAATCCAACCAACAAATAGTAAATCACACTTGATGAAAAAAAAGAAAGAATTTTAGTCTGTTTCGTAACCGTACAGCCCACTTTCCAAAGGTTTCCTTTGCTCATAGGGAGTGTTGATAGTATAATTCACCGTTGAAAAGGAGGAGGAGGAGGAGGAGGTTTATCATCATCAGACGCCTCACAATCACTTTCACTGAAATACAAACCAGGAGATAAAAACTGTTTTTTTTTGGCAAAACATTCATGTTTAAATAATTGCATATCCCCCGTTCAAATTTTTCCTCCCAAGAAGACCCTCAACTTGAATTGAATGATTACAGGGTCCACCACCCATCCCACCTGCAGGAGCACCTTCAGGCTTCCACTTTTAAATTATCATTTTCAAAGCACAATTACCATACATGCTCCGTCGTCGTGAGACAAATGGCAACACACACGGAACACACACATGCTATCCAAAAAAATAGTGTATTATTATCAGAGCCCACCCATCCACCACCTACCACCTCTGTAGGAAGACTAGCTCTCTTTTGTCAACCATGACGGAAGGGAATCAATAGTTGTCAGGTGGAAGGAAACAACCCGAATTTTCCCATCGCTTTTTGTCAAATGTCTCACAGAGAGGAAAAATGTGTGTGTGTGTGATTTTCGCCGCAACGTAAGTATATTTTTTTATTTTCCCGTGTCTCTGCCATCTTATCCTCTCGGTGGAAAGGCTGGTGGAAATGATATGAAAATTGGAGACCAGCCTGCATGCAGGGAAAACAGGTGGTTTCTTCTTCTTTGTTCTTATATATTTTCTTCCCCTCTAATAAACAGTCCATGGATGCGCAATTTCCTCTTGTTTTTAAAGTAATTTTTCATTTCGCTTTCGCTGAGCAGAGTGCTGAATAATCGCAATCGCGGATAGGAGCTGAAAAAAATATCACATTTTTTTTCTCTCCCTTCTTCTTCTCCCAAGTGCCACCAGGAGAGAACAAGGATAATAACCATTTGAGAGCCGTATTTCTTTCTTTTTTTTTCTTCTCTTCATCCCTCCGCCGTTCACTGTGCGAGAGTATGTCACATCTCTCTACCACCACTTTCCCCATCATTATCATTACCATTTACTCTGATTATGATGATTATTATTGCTACTGTTATTTACTCGGTGTGAAGAGAAACAGCCGGGCCGCCGACTCCCTAAATCCCAGTGTTATTACACTTCATCGTCATCATTTCCAGCAATGAGTGACGGGCTGCCTAACTAAAATCCCCTTGTCTGAAAAACACCAAAACCACAAAAACATACACCCACCACCGCCCGAGCAGTGCAACAACATCAAAAAATCCTTTTACATGGCTGGATGAAATGTATATTTTAAAATGGGCTGGAAAAAAATAACGAGGATATTATTACACAGGATATATACGTATACTCCCAGAGAAAAAAAAATACGTTTTTGTGTGTGTCCCCCCACCACTTTCCCATTTTGTGGAAAATGTTGTGTTTTCAGAGCTGCTGCTGGTTTAAGTAGCGACGGAGGTTCGCTGATGATCAGTGGGCTGTGCGATATGGCAAAGTTTTTAACGGTTACAGAGGGAACCGGGGACCCGCAATAAAATCAAAGCTGAACGCTCCCTTTTGTTTTTCCCATTTTGCGAGATAAGGGAAACCTCTTTTCGTCAAACTGGTTTCGTCAGTAGAAGGAAGAAACACTTACACACACACACACACGGCAAACACGTTTTCCAGTAGTTTGGTGGACTCCATCCATATCCATAATAATATCCTCCTGATTGCTTTGTTTTTCGGATTTGCGGTTGGACATGTTGATACTTTCCTGGATAACACTTGAATATTGAACACACCTTTCCCGGAAAACATGTATCCGCGTAATTAATGACAGAGATAAAGCCTATCGTTTTGCTATATTTGCCAACTCTCCCCCGTTCAGGGCTGACTTTCAAGGAATCCTGTGTGAAAGATAAACCCCGTCGTCGTCGTCTTGTTTTTTGTGTTCCACTAAACTTGTTACTTTTTCTTCCTCTGTCCAATTTCCTTGTTCGCTGGCCTTTATCGCTAGCAACTGGCGGACCGCGGCGCGGCCCGGCCGACAGGTGGAACAATTTCCAATCAACTCGTGTCGTGTCCCACTCTCCCCGATTTCCCTGTCATGTCAGTAAGCTCCCTTCCCTTTGATTTGTCATGTTGTTTTCGAGCAACCGCTGCTAATTACTTCTTTTTCTACGAGAAGGACGACTTTGATCAGGAGCAAGAAAATTAATCTGTCACAGACCCGCCTCACAAAAAGGCCAAATATTATTATTTATCGGGGTTGGGTAATACTAATCCACAAGTTTCATAAATTGACAAACAGAGAAACAACATACATATTCTTTTTTCTCTCTCTCTCTCTCTGGAAACAATACTTTTTGGTTATTGTCAAACTCCACAACTGCACTACTAAATTTTTCACGGGACTATATAGTGATACACTAAGTAGAGGCGGCCGGGTTTTCACTCTTGTTTATATGTAACCAGACAGACGAAGCCTGGTGCCTTAGCTCCCAAAGTGATTTCTCAAAAAAACCAGGTAACCTTCCAAAGCACCACATTACCACACATTTTTCCAGTACAGTCACTTTCTCCGTCATTTTTCCCCGTTTGCCTTCATGAATAATTTCCCTCCTCTCAGAGTTTTTTCTCTCTCTCTCTCTCTCTCTGTCTAGCGTGAAAACTCGAGACTCGCACAAGGACACGAGAGAAAAGAAGAAAAAAACATCCTTTCCTGTGTTTGCAGAAAGGAGAGGGAGGAGGGAAAGCCACCTTGACAAAATAATAATAAGTGTCTGTGAAGATAGACCTCGACTCTTGATGAAACCACATGAAAAGTACAACAGGAAGAAGAAAAAAAACCTCGTTTCATATATATCATATATATGCAGCAGTGCATACATTTTTTAACAATATAAAACAACAACTACTATTTCCCCTCCCATTTTCATAGTTGATAATACGACAGGGAAAACATGGAAGTGTAACTGATTCCTCCAAAAAAAAAGAAACATTCCTCTTATAAAACTTCCACTCTCCACTAGAATATTCCACTTGACTGGGCTTTCTATTCTTTTTTTGCTAGAAGAATGGAAGAAAAATTTCCTCGAACCAATTCCCAAACATTTGCTTTCTCTCCAAAAAGGCAGCTGTTGAAGATGAAGAAGAAGGGAAAAAAACTTTGAATTTTTTTTGTCTGCTCCGAAACAAGCGTTTTTCACACCATGTGACAAAATTGGAAACAAATGATAATGTAAAAAGGTCCATGTTTCTCTCTCTCGGTAGAAAAGTAAAGGCCGGTAAAGGGCTGCTGGAAAAAAGTTTTTTTTTATTATTTACAGTTGAGTAGCAAGTACCAACTCGCGAAATACATTATGCATAAAAATATGTATTATTATTACGACTTGCTACATATCATCATCATCATCATGATTGGTGTAATGCTGTGAAGGAATTTGTGTGCACTAGTGCAACCCCACCATCACCGTCACCACCACCACCACCACCTACAACTGGAAAATAAAAAAGAAGACACTTTTTTTTATTTCTAATATGAATTCCTCACGAACAATATACTTTTTTCCTCCTTTTGCCCAACTTCTGCAAGTCACTTTATATTTGGCGAACCATGAAGAAGAAGAAGAAGAAGAGAAAAAAAAGTAGAAAGGGAAAGAGACTACTACTTTTTTTCCTTCTTGTTCCACACCCTGCCTGCCTGCCTACTTAAAACCTATATATAACACAAGCATTTCTGGAACATAAAAGGGAAATATATAGGGAAAGGGAATATACTGTATTTTTTTTGGTTGAGAATTCATGCGAAAAAACTGTTCCTCTCTGGAGTCCCGCCATGGACACACGGCTAGAGATATCCTCCATAACATAAACATTCATGTGACATGATGATAACAGAGTAGTGAAGTGAAGTTGAGTTTAGCTCAGTCAACCGAGTCAATGGAATAATATTTTGTGTGTTTTGCAAAAAAAAATACATAAGGATATATATATAGTGTGTAGGACGTTTGAAGCCATAGGTTCAGGTTATATTATTGTGCCGTTTCTCGCTTATACCAAAAGAGGAGAGAGAGAGAGAGACAAGAAAAAACCCCGTTTTTTTCTCTGGGATCCTCTTGACACAAGCAAAAAAACAGGGAACATGAGGGAGAGATATAGTAAGTATATATGTAGTAGTGAAAGCATTATAAAGTTTTTGGAGAAAACCCAGCCCGACCGACAAAGTATTGGACGAGGGAGAGACATTTACATTTATTTCTTTTGTACAACACAACCCAGAGAGCATGGAACCATAGAGGCAGAATAATATGCAATCACGTTACACTAACATGGTTACTTTAACATCTGCTCTTCTTTTTCCACTACACAATGCTGCAAAAAGGAAAGGGAGAAAAAAACGCTGCTGGATTTGCATGAGCTGGAAAAAAAATATATATATGGGGAACAGGAAGGCGTTCTTTCTGGAATACAATAGTAATGGTGTATAATATAGGTAGCCACTATATGCACATTTTTTTTCTCTCCCCCTTTTTTCCATTTCATTGCAATTCATTGACGAGGAGGCAAAAGTCTGTGCCAATCTAGAATACACAAGGGCACATAAGTATATTCTCCGCCGCCTCCTTTTCTTCTTCTTGTTCTATATGTTGGAGTGGAGCCGAGAAAACTGGAGTCAACTCCAGGACGTGAAGGTTATATAATAGCTCCAGGTATATAATAATATTCCATTTTTTTGTAGGTGAGGGTCGCTCTCGTTTTGAGTCCTCTGGAGTGTATTATTACGTAGGTAGTATATTTTATACAACCTGGCTCCAGCAGGTTAGTTTTGTGAATGTCACGACCATCCCGTCGCCCGCCCGCCCCGCGACACAAACGTGTCATGGAATACTACTCACTTTTTCAACTTGAGCATTTTTGTTCGAGAAAATTTTTTTTTTTGTAGATTTGTAGGTATACATATTTACCATCGGGGAAAATGCATATGCATTACATTATTTTTGTTTTCCTCGTCGACTATCTCCATTTTTTTGTTCTCCCTTTGCAACATTGACGGAGGGGAGGGGAGGGAGGCGGCAAAGGACATCAAATTCCATTACGGTTGTAGCGTCGTTTTTCGAGCAAGGCGGCCTTTCATCAGCTTCATTTCCTCTTCATTTTCTCTACTCCACATGGAGGCTTGGGTTGCTGGTTTTTGGAGGACGAGGACGGGAGGAACAAAAAAAAGAGAACCACTTTAGCTCCCGGTTTTTTCTTTCTTTTTTTATTATATATTCCATTCTACTGATACATATATATATATATTTTATATCGGGCTACTGGTGGTATTGTTGTTCAAGGCATGATGCTTTTGTTGGATTTTTATTTGCTGTCGTAAAGAATAAATGTGGCAAATATGTGGGATATAAAGGATATTATTGAATGAGCTGCTATACGACATTGTCGAACCCGTCTTTTGGTTGTGTGTGTGCATCTCATCTGCACTCCCAGCCCAGCAGCAGCAACCAATGTGAGTTGCTTTTATTTCGCAGGGTGTGCGGATGGAAGAAGAAGAAGAAGAAGGAGAAAGAGGAAGAAAACCCAAAGAAAAAAAATTTATATATAGTTTGTCTTGTCTTCTTCATGTTCTCTCTTCTGTTCTGTTCTGAGTGAGAGAGTCGACAAACGACAAGGACAAAGTCGACAACCTTTTTTACGAGCTGTTTATATTATGTAGATTCATTTTTCACGAAAAACACCCCGGACCAAAGACACATTGAAAAAAAGAGAAAGAGAAAGAGAGGAGCCTTGTGGAAAAAAGTGTTTTTTCGGTAGTGAATGAGAAAAAAAAAGAAGGATGGAATACTCTTTCCAAAAAAGCAGCTGTGAACCGGGATAAAAAAAATATATATATTATATCTCTGCTCTTTCCTTCATCATTTTTTTTCTTCTTCCAATCGCATTTTCATTTTTTTTTCACCGCCGCGCCGCGTACGGAAAATGAAAAGTTGCGTAATTATAAAGGGTGGTGGTGGTGGTGATGATGGTAATGACGACGCCGAGGTTGTGCTGAAAAGGTCACTGGAATTCTGGAATCAACTTCACTTTCCAGAGAGAGAGAGACGACAGAGGAATCACGTCCATCACGGCCAAACTTGCATCAGTTGAAAAGTCA
Organism: Dicranocentrus wangi; assembly: GCA_036850665.1. Classification (NCBI taxonomy): domain Eukaryota; kingdom Metazoa; phylum Arthropoda; class Collembola; order Entomobryomorpha; family Entomobryidae; genus Dicranocentrus; species Dicranocentrus wangi. The sequence goes on along the minus strand of JAANSN010000043.1, from coordinate 26,787 downwards.
GTTGGTTGGTGTCTTGGTGTTGATTTCCTGTCCCCCTCCCATTCATCACACAACACACACGCACACACATTCAACATTCCATTTTATATATAATATGCATATATACAATCTTGCCCGAAGATTCATTTTCTTCAGTTTCAAGCTTTTTCCATGATTTTTCCTGTCCACTCCTCCCTTTTGCTAATGGGCTCAGTCAGAATGAAGGAGGGAAGCTCATAGCGTGAAGGCATTTTTTTACACACTGAGTATACATATTTTTCTTCTTTTTCTCTCAAGTTTTTTTTATTTTTTATTTTCTTCGAGAAAGCACGACGACGAGCTCATTCTTAGCAGCAGCATTGACTTTGCTCTCTTGTCTTATTTTCTTTTTGGCATGATCAACATCACCCTGATGATGTGATGATGATCATTATCACACCGTGACGAGTGAGAGGAGGAGTGAGTGTGTACACACGCCAGAGACTACTACTAGCGCGTCTTGTTCTTGTGCAATGAAAATACAACAATGCTTGGAGGGATGCCTCCTAGTTTTTTTTTCTTCAAGTAGATGATGATGATGATGGTGAAAGAGGAACCAAGGTTTGTCTTCAGGCTTTGTGTACACATCAAGCAGAAAAGAAAGTTTCTCCCTTGTTTTTTCCCCATCTTACCTAACTCTAATGAGGAGATGTGTGTTGTTTGTGTGTGTGTGTGTGTTCACAATCCTTTCGCAATATGATCTCCTTTTCCCCCCTTTGAACGCTCTTTGTTTTGTTTACAACTCAATCCTGTTCCTCCTCCCTCCTCCTCCTCCTCCTGCCTCCAATTAACAAAAAAGGGGATTGAGCAAGTGTGGATTGAGGTGCTGGGTCAACAGGAGGATAGATAGAGGAGAAGAAGAATGTAAAAAAAATAAACCAGAGAGCAATCAACAGAAATTCGGTTGAGGCTGGGGGAATCTCTCATCATCATCAAATCTCTTTGGCTTTTCCCCCATGAAAATTATAAAGGCGAGAGAAAGCCATTTTTTCCTTCCACAGAGACAATAGCAACGAGGTGATTTCGGGAGAAGGAGGAGGAGGATGGATGAAAAAAGAAGGAAATCTCAAAGAGGAATATATAACCATCTTTCCAATTTTCCTCCTCCATCTCCCCCAACTACTTTTAAGGCACGGTGATTGTGGGATGGTGGTGGTGGTGGTGATGATGATGACGCTAAAGATTTCAAAGACGAAAGGAGATGAATGGATGAGAAAGAAAGAAAGAAGAAGAGTAGAATTACATGTACAATTTATTTGTCTATGTAGATAAGATTCCCCTCCCGAACCCACCACTTTTTTCCCCTGTGCTCCCTCCTCCTCCTCCTCAAAACCCACTCTAAAGCGCCTATAAGTATATACAATCACTCCCCTTTCCTTGAAAAGAAAAAGGGACGACGGAGGAGCAAGAAAAAAAAGTGTTGTGATGAATGGTGATGCCCATAATGAGACGATGTGAGAAAGGGATTCTTTTGGGGATCCACTGAGACACAATTTTGCCTTGAGACAAAAGAAAAACCATTTGCAATGCAGATGAAGAGAGAGAGAGAGAGAAAGATGCCTTTTTCCCCATCTACCACATTTCTAGAGGTAGGTGTATGTGTACACACAAAAAACTAGCATCTTTCCCTTTTTCTTTTGTTGCTCTCTCTCTCTCTCTCTCTGAGGCTGGTGGATGTGCAAATTGAATCATAAATTCTCTCCCTTTACCCTTCTTGTGTTCCCTCAACACACACATTTTCTCCGTCTCTACTTACTGTTTCACTCCTCGAGACACAAAAAAACTAAAGGTAAAAAAAACCGAGCACCTTTTCTTTCCTTTCTTTGGGTTTCTATGGGTTTAGGCTTGAACCTCCTCCTCCTCCGGAACCCAGTGTGGAGGGTAGTAGTAGTAGTAGTAGTCCCCAACCAGGAGGAGGTGGATGAATCTACATGGATTACATTACATACGAAAAAATGTTCAAGAGGGAAGATAGAGACACATGCATAATGTACGAGAGGAATGAAATGCATGAGCCCTCTTGTTCTACATATTCCTCTTTTATTCCCCTTTTTTTGTGAACACGTGCATTTACACTGCATATTAGGTGTAATCAGAGGGATGAGGAATGTGGATCGAGCCCAAAATAATAAAAAAAAAACTTTCATTTTATACCGGATGCACTTGGTCTCTCTTGGTCATCATCAAGGCCTGCCAACCCAGAGAAAAAAATCTTTATGGGGAGATAGAACATACTATAAAAGAGAATAAGAAGAAAAGGAATGTTTTGGCTCAAAAGATGTTCTCTCTGGATGGATGGAGGCTATACTATACATATGCATAATATTATTTTCTTTTTTTTTTGGAACAAGTGACAGTGGAAAAAGTGGCAATGACTTCTCCAGAGGATTCATATATGCTCTCGGAGTGGTGGTGGTACTAGTCCCAGGCCTGGGTAAAAAATATGTCATGGGATGTAAGATGGGGTATTAGGATTACGCAAACGTGTGATACTTTTTTGCGACAACGGCGGTGGAGCAACGAGTTCCATATGCAAAAGATGCACACGAATGATGATGATGATGACGTTGGCTACATTTTTTTGAAGATTTCTGAATACTAATGTTTTCCCCCATTCTCATTTTTATGCAAGACGAGGTGTTAATGTAGACAGATTCATTGGTGAAATGGGAAATAATTTTTTTTTCGGGGAAAAACCGGCAGCTCTCTCCTCCTTTTGAACAAAATGCTTTTCTTAAAGAAAGTTATTATCATTTTATATATATTTTTTCGACGAGGAGAAGGAGGGATTCACACACCAACCGTTTTTATATAACTTTTTTTCTTTGGCTGGGAGAAAAAACCCCGAAGAAAAAAAAAGATGGAGTAGGGAGTATTCCTCTTGGGGGACTAGTGTGGCAGTGCTTGAAATGTGTCGGGCTGCTGGTATATACAGCCTGCGCTGGACTTTCCACTTTTGTGCAGGATTTTTTTGTTGGTGCAAAAGGAAATTGGATGGATGGATTCATCCATCCTCAAAACATGTTCCACGTGGCGTGGCAAAAAACAGAGGAAAATTTTTTTATTTGATGTACACACACACACACTGAAGGAACGAGCTAGGAGTTTGTTATACTGCATACTGGCTGCTTTACGCACACTTTTGCAAAACTTTGTTCTTCTTTTTTTAAAAATATTTTTCCTCTTCAATAGAATGGAAACAGATAAAGAATATTGTCAGAAGAGAACCTCCTTTCCCTCTATATTCTCTAGACACATGAATGGATTCATCTGAATCGGAAGAGCCCTCTTTTCATATCAATTTAGAGCTATGGAAGTTGAGTCAGAGCTGGAGCCGTCTCAAGGTTACTAGTTACTACTACTTTTTTTGCCAGTGACAAGCCGACCAGGCTGAACGGAGAGAACCCAGAATTTTAAAAAAAATTGTATATATCACGGCAGCGGCCCTCTGTGTCAATGCACTTTGTTATGGAAGTACAAAATGAAGAAAAAAAAGTGCCGAGAACGTACACATATTTTTACCCCCCCCCACCTCTTCCCTCCACTCATCCCTTTTTATAATCTGCCCAGACAAGTAGAAAATTCATAAAGAGAAAAAAAAACTCTAGAGTGATGAGAATGGAGTAGTAGTAGGAGGAGGAGAAATTGAAAAAAAAACATTTCCCCACTTTCTTCCATCCTATGCGATACCTGTGTAAACGTTTAAAAAAACGTACTCTTTTTTCCACAATTTTCACTTTTTTTCCTCTCTCTGTTAAACACAGAGGCACACACACCAACACCCCATATCTCAACGTCGCTCTCTTAAATATTCATTATAAGTTGGAAGAGAAGAAAGGAAAAAAGAGGAGAAGAAGAAGAAGAGGGGGGAAAATCACTTTTCACACACACGTCCACATCCACATTTTCAAGTTTTTCTTCTTCTTCTTCTCTCTCTCTCTCTCTCATTCTTTTCCACTTTTTTCACTTCAATTTTCCTCTCCTTCGTTCCCAACTTGAGAGCTAACCAATTAACTTATCATACATCTTGAGTGGGGTGGCGGTGGTGGTGGTGGTGTATGTAGTACACACCGTGTGTGTGTGTGGCAAGAGAAATAAAGGATTCTTTTTTTTCTATTAAGCTTTGCTTGCCGAATGAATCATCATCACCACTCACCACCACCACCACCACCGTCCTTTTTTTCACTTTTGGAGCTTGGTGGTTGGAGTGGAGTTGGGAGTTTACGGTAAAAGTTGTGTGTGCAAGTGGAGGGACGACGGGAGGATGAAGATGAAACCATCAGGTAAAAAAGAAGGAAAAAATTCTTTTCAGATAGTTTCAAGTGTTTAAAAGAAATTAAGCTTTTAACTGGGGAAAAAGTGTGCGGAAACTGTATTAATTTCCCTTTAAACACTTAAAAGCTAATGGAGATGGTGAGGAGGAGGAGGAGGCGGTAGAAGATGAGAGAAAAAAATTATGTGTTTTGAAAGAAGCTCTTCTCCTCGGAATCAAACTCAAAGAATTATATTTAAACCTAATGGAATCAGAGAGGGGACGCTTTCGTCCTTTCGGGGACTTCCGTTTGAAACGAGTTTGGTCTTCATTTTTGTGAAGAAAAAAACATTTCTTTGTGAGGAATAAAATAGAGGAGGAGGGGGAATGGGGGAGGAGGAGGTAGAGGAGGAGGAGGAGGAATCAAAAGGTGTACTTTAAAATGTTGGAGACTCTTGGATAAGATGAAAGGTGAGCGTGTATCACATCACATGTGACTCCTACTCCTCATAATAAATACTTTTTTTTTAAATAGTGCGTACGCGAGCACCGAATACTTTTTTGTCCTGTATCCTTCTCCTTTTTTTGCTTTCTTTCTTCCCCGAGTATAAAAGGAAGAAGAAGAAGAAGAAGAAGAGTTTAAAAAAATTGAAAATCAAACTGGTATCCATTCCTCGTGGTGGGGTGGAAGATGAAGAGAGGAAAATTAAATTACTGAATTTTCAAAGAACGAGGAGGAAAAAAAAGAGTCTCAACTCGGAAAAGACTTTTTTTCTTCAGGAAAATAAACCTTTTTTACCAGGAAGGAAGGGAAAAAGTATGGATTGGGAGGAAGGTGGAGTGGAGGGTTCTCCTTTTATAGAATGTCCAATTCTTTTCATATTTTTTTTCTTTTGAGAAATTATCCCTTGTGATGTGGAACACAAATCTCCAAAGTCACACAGAGTTGTCAATAAAAGACACGAGGGGTATTGATCAGGCAAAAGCTGACTGAATGAGACTTACTCAAGTTGGTAAAGGGATTTTTATGGGCTGACACAAACTTTTATTTAAATAAAGAACCAGAAATATAGTAGATTGCCTTTTAATACACTTACTTATACGTCCTGTTTGTACGCCTTTTTTTCAATGGAGTTTTGTGTAGTTAAACCTGAAAGTGAACAAGGAGACTTTTGCGACGATCCAGCTTAAAATTTCCCATCATCTTGTTCTTTTCCCGAACATAGCAGCCAGCCTCCGCTCGCTCCCTCGCTTGCATCTTCTTCTTGTTCCTCTGCTGCAACCCCTTTGAAATTAGGATTGTGAGCGGAGAAAAAAAATATATATATGAATAAAAGCTGGAAATGAAGAAGCTCCCAAGTTCCCTTTTTTTCTTAATGTTTCTCAGAGAAATGAATTCCTCCAAAGTCCAAGTTTTGGGGTTCCAAGCGTTGTGTGTGCGTCGGGGAGGATTCCCCGTGTGTGCTACGTAGTTAGTTTCCGCAGAGTTGACTCAAACTCAATAGGCTTCCTTGTCCTCTAAGAAGATTAGTATCGTTCAATGAGTTCCAGCAAAAGCAAAGAAGAAGAAGAAGAAGAAAAAGAAAAAAAACTTGTCCACCAAAACGTATCCCTTTGGTTTTTTTGTCTCCCCAAAAAAAAGTTGGTTGGAGAAAGAAAATTTCTCCCCAAAACTAAACACTTTTGAATGGGCGAGACGACGAAGGGAAGGGATGACAGAAATGAATGTGTTTTTTTCTGGACATACCTACTACTACTACTACTACTACCACCACCAACTAATACCTTCCTCTATGATGATAGAACTAAAATGCAATAGATTTTTTTCCGGTTCAGAACGGAGGGTAAAAAAAACTTGTTGGGAGAAGGGATAAGAAATGATGATGACACGCGTCACTGGCTCTATTTATTTTTCCCCGAGTGTAACACTTTTAGTCAAAGTTACACTCGGTGAAATCTTCCTCACTTTTTTACTTACTCGTCCGTCCCCTCCTTCCTTTTCATTTTCTCTGTGATTTCTCTCTCTCGGACTCATCACTCCTTTTCATTACACTCCCCTTTCATTCCGCACCGAGGAGAAGAAGAGAATAGACGAGAGAAAAAACCGAGTGGAAGAATTGCAAACAAAAAAATAAACGCTAGCTGAGCTGCTCTCGCTGGTTGCTTTCCTTTGCTTTGCTTTGCTGGTCGTCGGATATTTAATCGTTTCTATTTGAGCAAAGGATAAATACAGGAGGAAACACAGAAATCTTCTTCTGTTCCATTCCCTGTCGCGTCGCCCCTCTCTGTAATTGCAAACTACTAGTGGAAAAAGAGGATCTTGCCCGCATTTTGTTTCGGATGACCAGAAAAAGTTGTTCTCTGAACTAAACAGTAACATCCAAAGTAAAAGGGCAACTAAACATAAACGTGTATATATATAAATACCTATATATACTTATGCTATTTGCTCTATTCTCCAGCCTCCCCTTTACACATCACTTGAAATGGGCAACTAAACAAAAAACAAATCATGTGGAGATTAATGGGACTGGAGAGAGAGAGAGGAGAAAAAGTTAAGTAAAATCGTTGTGAAACAAAAAAAGAAGAACAAATAATATAAAGCACACATACACACACACTGGGTCTCTACCCGGTTTTATTTTTGGGTACGCTCTGACTTCCGATTTAATGGTGGTCCGTGCATGTCTGGAAACAGAAAACCCACTGCCACCACCACCACCACCACTACACACACCAATAATGCAATGACTTGATAGTTCCCTGCCAGTATGACGCTGGACAAGAGGTTGTTTGGTTGGTATTTGGTATTTTTTGGGGAAAAAATATGTGAGCTCAGATATACGACTCTTCTCTTTCTCTCTGGTGAAACAGGGAACCATTCATTTCCCAATGAAAAAAACGTGCGTTGAGTTGAGAGCCAGTTTGAAAGCGTTTTGTAAAAATGCTGGAACAAAACCACCCAAAAACTGCTGGATTTATACCGTCCTTTTTCCTCGGTCGGATAAGATGGAAATGGTTGTTGGAATTTTTGTAATGTATATATATTTTTTCCTGGAGAGAGTGAGAGAGGGAAAAAACCAGTTTTCCAGTTTGCATTACTCAGTCTCTTCAAACTCATTACATTTACTGGCGTAATTCTGCTGGTGGTGGTTTGTCAACCATTTGTTTCCATCACTGGGAGCAGGAGGACGACGACGGGCGTGGACATCATCAGGGAAATATGAGTTAAAGGGAAACGGTGTGTGGGAAAAAAGCCGCTTAGTTCAGCAATCTCTCTCTCTCTCTCTACATACTACTTTCTACTTCAAGTCCGAGAACACGGAGGATATGATGTGTGTTTAAAGGCTGAATCTGCAATATTTCCCAGTAGACAAGGGGAAAAATCTGCTAGGTACATTTTTTTAGAGGAATATATATGTAGTCTATTTTGTAGTTTTTTTTCGAATGGGGATAGGGTTAGCCAATGTTAAAGGTTTTTTTTATATATTTTTTTTTGAGAGGCACGTAGCTGAACTTGGACGTTTATGTGGCTCAACAACAATAATAAAAGGGATGTATTCATCATGATGTGGGTACACAAGAAAAATCTGGATCCTTTTCCTCCTCACTTTTATATTGTCTACCTCGCGAAAAAATGCTTTATTTTGTCAGAGTGCCCATTTTTAGTCCCTGCTCCTCCTCATAACGCACATCTGGAAACAAGGGATTTTATTTTTTGCCGGCCCGTTCACGTACTCCTAATATAATATCTTGATATTTTTCCTCCTCAAATGTAATTTGTCTTGAGGAGGAGAAGGAGGAGGAGGAGACCGGCTCTCCTCGTCACGTCACGACCATGACGGGAATAAACCTTAGACGCAGCAGTCCTTTGTTCTCAACTTCATTTCCCAGACAGATTGTGTGGATGACACTCTGTTAAAATTATCTATGTGGCTGGGCATGTGTGTGTCCAGCATCAACAATCCCTCTTTTACCAAGACTTCACAAAAGAGGAGAGAGGAGAAGCAAGGATTTCTAACTCTTTAAAAAAATAATGGAGTACCTCCTCATCTTCCGCTAAAGACCCTTCACCTCCTAATCATTTCCATCCTTAGCCTTGCCGAATCCCTTCTTCCACTCCCGTTGGTTATCCCTATATTATTATTATTACTCTCGGGCTGGATATGGATGAAAATTATTTTTGGAGTTAATGATAGTGAAACTTTTTCCTCCTTTTACTCTGCTGGAGTCCTCCTCGCTCCTTTTTGAATCCGACTCATCATCATCATCAGCGGAAATGATGAGGAGGACAGGAAAGTCAGAGATATTATTGATAATGATAATGACAGGGTAGAGATTGGAGGGAAGTGGGTTGGAGGAGACAATCGATGACAGACGCACACAAACCCATTTCCCCTCTTCACCTCACCTCTTCCCATTATAATAAGATAAACAATAGAGCAAGCAGAGATGGGGGCCCCGGTTGAAGCTAGAGCAGAGTTGAAGGATAAAGATTGGAGAGAGGTGAAACTACAAAACTAACGCAAAAATCATCATCCTATATTCATCAACCCAACACTCCCTCCCTCCATCTAAAAAGCATATATGTATATACTCCATTTTTTGATTCATTCTTCCTTCTCACAATAAAAAATTATAACAGTGTGGTGCACCATAAAGACATCATCTGTCTTTGACACGTTAACGTCCACTTTACTCCCAAGCTGGGCGAGAAGAGAAAAAAACCCAACTTTTTCCCAAAGATAACTTTGTGACGTCAACCCACTTTTTTATGAGCACGAACAGAGAGAGAGAGAGAGAGAGAGAGAGAGAGAGAGAGAGAGAGAATCACTTTTTTTTCTTAAAAAAGTGATTGCACTCGCTTTCGCACACACACACCTATTTCCCCGTGATTACCCAGAACATCCCTGGATTGGCGGAAAGGCAGGGAAATAATGAAATGTAACTAATCAAATGTCACCCGCTAATGTCCCCCTCATAAATCCCTTTCCAAGAAAAAGGGATCCAAGAAGGAAAGCAAGGAGCAGCTCTGGAATGCAGTTTTTGTGGTTCTCCGGGATCACGTGGTTGTAGTATCACTATTTTTTGTGGTGGTAGTGATGGTGGTGATGCGATAGCACTTTTCAGACTGTTGATTTTCCCCATTTCTCCTCAAAGGTAAACAAAAAACTAGAGATTATTTCTTTCCTGGTGATGTGCATTGCACAGCTCGAATCCCTACATCGAAAAGTTATATACGACAAAAAGATTTCCCTAGTGACTTTGCATCTCAATTTTTTTCTCCCTTTCTTTTAAGATGGGATTTCATTTCCTCTACTACAACAAAAAAGAAGAGGAGTAAAAGCCGGAGATTTTTTTATATATTTTTTTCGAATGTGTATGTATTTCCTTATTTTCATCCTTGGCATTTTTCTCATCCTCCTTGTCTCCCTGAGACGGCGCTTTTTTATACCATGACGATCATCATCCATTTTGTCTTTGCCTTCGTCTTGTGCCCCGTTATATTTACAGTGGGGTTTTTTGCTGCTCCTTCTTCACACATCCCTACCTCTCGCTCGCTCAGGAGGTTTTTAGCCCCAACCTCCCTCTCATTTCCCCCTCGGTAGTCAAAGAGGTAGAGAAATCCTGAGTCTTGAGTCGTCGAGGTGGTTTTACTTTTGAGGATATTTTTTATGTGCACCCCAGTTGCACCCAAACAAAACGGAGAAAATGTAAAGTAAACATTATCTGCGTGGACCCATCTTACTGTTAAAAGTCAGAGCAGATGACATCCTTCCATCAGAGACGAGACCCTCTCCTCCTCGCTCGAAACAAAAAAAGGACAAGAAGCTTTCTCTCCCCTGAATGAACGGAAGGAAGGAACACCAGAACCACCACCACGCCATGCCGTTTAGACGAAAATATTACTTTTTTCCTTCCTTCAAAGGATTTCTTCTTCTTTTTTCTCTTTCCGGGGCTTCGCCCCCACTTGAAAAATCCATCTCTGTCTCGAACATCAAACTTGGTATTATGGCTCTAAAGGTTGGACAAAAGTTGATGTGACGGAGAGAGCGGAGACACACACAACGCTAGCAAAGTTGCCCACAAATTCACTTTTATTCATGACTTGCATTTCCTAATGTGACTGGCTTCCATCTGATATATCATCCCTTGGCTTTCTCTCTCATCCTCATAATATATGCATATCTAAAGTAGCCCCGAAGTAAAGTAAGTAAGATAAGTTGGATGAGTGTATTCAGTCAGAGATGCTCAGATGCAAATATTTACTACGCTGTCTTCCTCCTCTCCAACAAAACGAGCGAGTAGTGGAGTGGAGAGTGCAAAAGTGAGATGGATGGGAGAGTGATCACGCGAGGAGAGGAACAAATCTCAAGGAAATCCTAAAAGCGATAGAGTTTCGCTTTTTTTTCTTCAACGAAAAACACACAAAACCTATTCCATATTATCCAACATTTTACTTTTCTCCTTTTCACTTGAACAAAATGGATGGAGGGAGAAGGGTGAAGGTATATAATACTTAATATATAGCAAGAAGAAGCTTCTCTCTTCTTCCTCCTTTTTTTACTTTAGCGTTTTCCTCCATTTTTAGTTTCTTTTCCTCTTTTCGACCCACATCATCATCGGCAAACAAAAAGATGGAGAGATGGGAACAAAATTTATATATAAAAAAAGAGTGGCCGCATCCACTTTGTCTCTCCGTATTCCATATCCCACTCAACTCAATGTTCTACTTAAAGAAGGATTTTTTCCCTTCTGTGATGTAATGCGTTGCGTATGTACATGTGCCTGCTGGGGAGGCATTAGGGAGTTGGTTGTGATCTGATGTGTGTTTCGAACAAGTTGTCAAGTGATGCATACACATTTGGGAAGTTTGTTTCACATGCAATATGTGCTGCTGCTCCAGTGTCGAACCAACTACACACATCACATAATATGTTTTTCGCTTTTTTCCCATTCCCAACTTTCTTTTTTTTTGGGTAAAGGTGGATTTAGACACAAAAGTAACGTGGTAAAGAAAAGAAAAAAAAATAAGAAGAGGGAAGTAATGCACATTTCACTTCTTTTTACTTTCTTCTCCTCTTAGTACGACGACGACGAGCCCAGAAGAGGCTGAGAAATAAAAAGGTATGGGAATAAAAAGGTTTTTTTTTCTCGGGGAGAAACAAGTGGAGTGGTGGTGGCTAAGAAGGTACAGCTGGCTTCCCAGAGAATGTGTGTGTTTTCTTTAGAAAATCTACCATAGGTATTCATGCATACCTTTATTCATCTGTTTCCACCTGACTGTCTCCGTATGCGAAATGTCGTATAAGTTATAAAATGGGAGGAGGTGGCAGTGGTGGTGGTGGTGGTGGATGGGTTATATAGAATAGGAGACCTACATCTGGTTTTGGAAGGGTATCAAGAGAGGAAAGAAGAAAAAGTGGAAAGAAGCCAAAAGTAAAAAGTAAAGTAAACCTAAAGCTTGTTTCCGTCCGTGTTGTTGTTCTCTGATGGCTGTTGACGGGGACTTGATTGTGGCCACCTGGAAATGGAAAAAAACCCGAAGAAGCTCTACATCCATCCATGCACTTTACTTCATTTTCCCCCTCCCAACACAAAAAAAGAGATTTGGGAGGGGAAAAGAGAAAGTAAAATGAAGTAGTGGTAGTGGAGCTGTGCGTAGGTAGAAATCTATTTGGATTGGCAACTTTACTCGTCGTCGTCGTCTTCATCATTCGAAAGTGCGTCAATACAGAGTCGAGTCGAGGGGCTCCCTAAGCGGGGAAAAAAATGTTGATTCATTTGATCATGCATTCTCTCAGTAAAAAAATATATATCTTCCCTTTGCACATTCAATTACAGATGAGAAAAAAAACTACTACTTATTGTCATTCCTGATGAAGGATATCCCCACATAAGGAGGCTATATCCTCCGGAATATAAAGTTGCACAAAAGGCAAGTTGGGATCTTGGAATGTATTGTCCTGCCAAAAAAAAACTCCTGGGTACTGTACTCTTTTAATATTACATTTCGCCGAACCGAGTAGAGAAAGAGAGAAAAAATACGATTTTTCCTTCTCTCTCTCTCTCTCTCCGTCCACTCCCGTTAGAGACAACTGACTGTGCAACTATAGTGGCAACTATATATTTTTTTGTTGATGTTACTCTTCCGCCGGGAGAGAAAGTGAGAGAAAGTATATTTGCAGTAGTTTTTTTGTTTAGTGAGTAAAACCGTCGGAGGAACCCCAGTTTGGCGGATGGTCTACTTGGGAGTAAGGGAGGAGGGAAATCAATGAAATTTTAATTTTTATTACCTCAACTCATTTTCTTGTCTACATACACGTAATTTTTGTTTCTCTCCCTGCTATAAACATATAATGGTAAGTTCCCTCCGAGGAGGAGGTGGAGGAGGAGGAGGAGGGGCTTTTATCAAATGAATATGTAAAACGAAAAAAAAATATTCACTCTGAAAAATATATATTATATATCTGGGTCTCTAGTTATTTCTCCTTCTAATTCACTATTCCCTTTATCCCTTTACACCAATTTCGTTTTTCCCCTCTCTCTCTCTCTCTCAGCTGTGTGTGGAACTCAACTCAGTCTGGAAGCATTTGGTTTTGGCTCGGCGATATTATATTTCGCCACGTATGTATATTTTAGGGAATACACGTGTACATAAATCCAATTTAAATTTTCAATTTATTGACACTTCCCCCATATTACACACGGTGGTGGTGGTGGTGGTGGGACTGAAGGTAGTGATGGTGGAACAAAAATCAAACAGGATTACACTCTACCCAGTCCTCTCTAGTCTCGTCTCGTCGTCGTCGTTCCAACAGAGGAATAAAAATCGGGGCTCTGAGGTGGTAGTATTTAGTAGTTGCCAATATATGAAATCATGTTTCCAGCATGTACGTTACACTGTCATTAGCACACGACGACGTTACATTGTCATCACGTGCACTGGACTGTGTGATGTGTCTAAAATACATTTCTCCTCCAATAACTGCGCGACGACTACTAGAGATTTTGGTGGAAAAGCTGATGGGAGCTCAGTGGAGGAGAAAGAGGATCTCCATGTCTGATCACATTCTGTCCCCCTTTCACTCATTTTCTCCGAAGGAATTGGGAGCGAGGAAGGTGGTGGATATGGCAAAAAGGTGTACGTATGTCTCCTCTCCGCTCCTCTTTTTAGTAACCTACTACCAAGTACATTGTGTTATTAAGCTTGTTACTGGGGGACTATTAGAGTTATTAAATTCCACCTTTGGAGACGACGACGAAGACGACAGTCTCGTGTGCCGTGGAGCATTCTCAATGGACGGACGGCCGGGGAACCCGGGGAAATATAATAATGAGGGAGAAAAGAGCGAGAGAGAGAGAGGAAACACTTTTCCCATTGTTTTCCACACACGAGGTGACGTGAAGACACAAGCCAAAGTGATCCTAATTTACTCAACCTGATTCCTTATCCTCCTCCTCCTGGGTTGGTTCCCCCGTGTTCCAGGATGGAGACGGGAATAGGATCGTGCTGATGATGATGATGATAGTGGTGGTGATGATGGTGAATCAATAATCATATAATAACTTGTCATCTTCTATTTCTTCGCGTAGATTCGCCTAGCTCCATGAGAAGAAGAAAAAAACAGTCTTTTGGCAACCACCACCTCGCCTCCTTCCACTTGTTATTAAACATGTAGCTTGAAATTTGATGGTAAGGTGGGTGAGGGAAGGTGAGGTGAGGCACCTCACCCACCTCCAGTTTGAAAAAAGGAAAACATTATCTTCATATATATCTATGTATATATATATAAACTCGCGGTGTGATGATGATGATGGTTCGGCTCAATCTTCTTCTCGGTAGAAATATCTTGCGTCCTGGGTGTCCCAGAGTGTATTACGCTGCTAGAGGATTGGATCGTATTAAAATATGTCATGTCATATTGGCAATAAAGCACACGTATAAAGCCTTTTCCAACGCCAACAGCACGCCAACCGAACCGAATCGAACCTCCGCCGCCATCACATCATGATGCTCCTTCATTTAAATGCGCGAATGTTGATCAAAAATGATTACAATGATTGGCAATTTTTTTTCGCCTTCCCTGTCTATTATGCATCTTCTGGAGGAGGAGGATGAGGATGATGATGATGATGTACACACGGGGGACTGATTGAGTAATGATGTGATGTAGTGGTAATGATGACTGGGGGAAGCTCTCAAGCAAAATATAATTTCCGTAATGGTCTCCTCTCTCTCTCTCGCGAATGATGGGATGTGGGGTACGTACACACACACATGTCATACCTTGTTAACAGACTCTGTTCGTTAGCTCACCTATCTCAGAGATGATGATGATGATGGTTGAGATCCGAGCTAAAGGATGGAGGGATTACTGAAGAGAAAAATGGGACTGATATTGATCACACACGAAGTGTGACTGAGTGAGTGAGTGAGTGAATGAGTACACAATGTGAGCCCACAAAGATGTACTAACCCCACCAGAGGGCATGGATGGAGGGCTAATGTTGATCTTGAAAATGGAATGGAATGGTGGTGGCGATGGTGGTTTAGTTATATCCACACACATCCATATCCATCCATATTCTCCTTTTTTCACCGCCTTTGTATAAAAGCCAATTATGAAGTGTGTGTAGAGGGGAAAGACTAGAGGAAAATGGAATTATCAGCCGGTATCATGAAGTAAAGTTTGCTACTTTGGTGGAGGGGGTCCCCGGCTTGGAAGTTTTTTCTTCTCTGAGTGAGAGAGAGACAGAGAAAGCAGGTCATGAAGCAGAATTGGAGGCAGGCATGTACACACACACACACACAATCTCCACCGGACTATGTTAGCCTTAGCCTTTTTCCTCCATGGAGGAAGGAAAAAAACGGCAGGATGGTGATGACGATGATGATGATGATGATGATGACGACGACGATGCGGCAAAAGCAGGGGAAACTAGAGAAAGAAAGAGAGGAGAAAAAAAACGTTCATCTGGTGCATGCAGCGTTCCTTCCTTCCTCTCTTGTTTTTCCCCATTCTCTCCACAAGATCATCATCACAAGAGACATGGTGAGGAGGAAACGAGGTTTTCTTTACCAGAAAAAAATAAAGTATATAAACACTAGCAAAGGTGACTATCCTCATTGTGAGCGCATATCACACACTTACACACACACACACATACCTTGAGGAGGCCTAGACAGAAAGAACAAAAAATGAGTTGTTTTTCGTAAAAAAATTTTTTTTTGTTGTTGTACTAGGTGAGAGCTATAAGGCGTGTGTGTGTGCGAGAGAGAGAGAAAGCAAACAAAAATCGATTTCATTTTCCCCCTTTCCTCCTCCATTCTCGTGTAGTAAGTAGTAGTACAACCAGGTAAAGTGGGCTTTCCTTCGAGGAGGAAGGAATGTGTGATTCTACAAGAGTTTTATTTTTGGTTGGTTTGGTGGTGATTGCCGTTTCATATCTTGTATATACCGTTTCCCCTTCACTCAGCTGCTCACTCACTCACTCAGTCATTCATTCATTCACCCAGTTCAGTTAGTCGAAGTCAGTCAGTGGGTATGTCTTTACAAGCCGAGGAGAGGTGAAGAAGAAGAAGAAGAAGAAATAGAAAAAAACAGCCAGCCAGTCAGTCAGCCAGCAATACATACCAGTCATTCATTCCGCTTCCCTATCCACCTGTCACTTGTTCCTTTTACTCGCTTCATCACTCTCAGCTTTTGATTTCCGATCTGTCTCTCTCTCCCTCACTCTCCCTCACACAAAATAAAAGAAGAGAGGAAAAAATATTTAAGGTATTGCTTCCAGGGAAATTATAACAACGGCCCGACTTGACGGAGCAACTACTTGAGAGACAATTACATCATCCAACTAAACGTACACAATTTAGCAAGCTGAGCCTGTCATGCAAAAAAAAGAAAAGAAATATGTTGTTCTCTCTCCTCATCGTCTTCCCTCTGTCCGTGTTTTTTTTTCAAACCAAAAAATAAATTTCCCCATTTATTCATTTCACGTTCCCTTCTCCTTTGCCCATACGTTTTTTCTTTCTGGGAAAAAACAATAAAGAAGACAATGTTGCTCATCAGAGAGAGGAGCCCTGTTTCTGCTTTTTCCTCCTCTCTGATGACTCGGCTCATTATATTATCGTCGTTGTCATGCCAGAAATGCATTTTGCCGGCGACAGCTCAGCTCTCGGCAGCTGTGTTGTCTCGTGGTAGTAGTAGTAGTAGTCCCGTCCTCATCAACCTTTTGTTCCATTACGGTATTACAAAGTTCATTAGAGACACGAGAGAGTGGAAAGAGATCTCTTGTTGTTGTGTTCTTGCTAAGTTTGCCAGTTCCCTTGTGTCCCCCATTTATCTGATGAGCAAGCAAGAAACGCTAAGCAGAAAATAAGTGAGGGCGATGGCGATGGCAATGGCGATGGCGATGAGGAGACAGAGAGGAGGAACAGCAAAGTCAGAGTAAAAGCACCATCATCATCATCATCATCATCTCCCAGGAATTCCCTCTTTTTTGCACTGGGACATGTATATCCATCCACTCCTTTTCTCTCTGCTCTCTCCGTAAATAGATAAGCAACAGAGTGTGGAGATGGATGTGGAAGTGGGGAAGGGAAACAACAGTAAAAGTTTACCATCTTCTTTTTAACGCGAGAGCTCTCCTTTCCTTCTCTCCTTTTTGTTGTTGTTGTTTTTTTTTCACAAATTGTCAACTCCGTTTGGGATGGCGTGTGTGACAGTGGTGGAGGTGGGTGGGAGGGGGTTTAGTATAGAATCAATGAGGATAATACGTATTATTATTGCGTGGATGTAATAAGGGAATAATATTCCTTTATTATTAATTATCCTTTTTTCGTGGAGGGGTATGCGGTTCACGACAGGTTTTAAAGCAGTGCTTAACTAACGCACATATGGGAGAGCTGATAGCTATGAGATGATGATGATTGGGACGGGAGTGGCGGTGGCGGTGGACGACGACGAGGAGGACACGCTAACATATTCAGTTGGCAGGCTCCCAACTTGCGCTCACTATCTCTGAGTAATTATTCATTTTACATTTCATTACCATACCGTTTGAGTGGCAGGGGAGGGGACCACCCACAATGAGAGATTTACAGGCTGCTCTCTCCCGATATTGGTGACGGTGGTGCGGTGGTGGTGGTGATGTGTGTGCGTAGTTTCTAAGAAAAAAATCCATTTTTCTCCCCGAATAAACGGTATAGTAATGCCCAAGGTATATATATCTAATAGGTATATCACATTATCTCGAGGAAAAAAGCGACGAGCTATAAAGCTCGCCCAAAAACGGCAAACGGTGAAGCGACGACGACGACGAAAAAATATATATCAAAGTTTTTGGAATGAACTGTTGGCTCTCTCAGCTCTAACTAGTGAATCCGCTACAGCTTTATTCCATAGGTCATTCCGAGGTTAAATTTCTTGGAAAATATGATATTTTTTGGGTGAGGACTAGGCGCACTAAAATTTGCATGAATGTCACCATGACGATATCCCATTCATTTTGACTTCCCACCGTGTGTGTAATGTCTAGCTACTCGATTTTTTCCTTGCTTTCTCCCACTTTTTGCATAATAAATCTTGCACCCGCTATACTGTCTCCCGTAATGAATGAATCCCGCTAGTACACAACTTCCAGCAGGATTGCATCGTCGTCGTGTGTCAGTAGTGTGTAGAGAGATGGATTATTCATGGGATGGATTACACCACGCACACAAGCTGAGCGAGACCCAACCAAAACAACCAAGTAGACTTACTCACCTAATGCGTATCTTATTATTACGACTAGAGGCTACTTTTTGGCCATCAAAATGCGAATTTTTTCTAACACATGTCCGATAATCGGAGACCCGGCTTTCCACTTATCCTTCCAAGAGTTGAGAGCGGGGAGAGGAAATAAAAAAAAATGGATTTCGAATAGGAAACCAGTCGGCGGAAGCACTATATATCTCCATAACACGTCGTCTTACGGTTAGATGTGCAAAGTGTAATATATTCATTCATTTCCCTGTGGCGATAATATACTAAAAAATCCATGAAATCTCCTGTTTCTTCTACTCACGCACGTGCTTCATACAGCGGCGGAGATTAGTGGTGCTATATAAAAGGATATGAGCGCTGTGAAGGAACATATGTACATCATGGTCTTGGAATGGTGAAAATTCTAGGATGTAGGAGTATAGTACCACCCCCCCGCTCCCTACGGATAGAATTTACCTCCGTCCACCACCTGCATCATCCTAGCGATTAAGAGAAATTAAACATTTTCACCTTTCCCTAACCCGAATCCCTTGGTTAATTAAAAGGTATAAAGAGAAAGAGGGTGCTACAGCTGCGTGATTATTGATTATAGTAGTCCCCACCTTTTTACTCCTATAACAAATCCAGATCTTGCTCCTATAGCTGACTGAAAATAACCCCATAATATTTTGATTCATTTCCACCACGGTTGACCTTTAAGGCCAACAAGGCAAGGGTTGTTTCAAGTGCTCCTTCCTCCTCACTCCTCCTAACGTAAGTATTTTTTGACTTGTGGAAAACTGACGGCTCCGGCTTCCAAAGAATAATTGGAGGATCCAGCATGCGTGGAGGGTAGTAGTAGTCGAAGTAGTAGTAAATGACACAACAAGTTGATTTTCATATTATGTACCCCATGCTCACACGAGAGTAAATTTTGGATGAACCACTCCAACTTTGCCTGCCTCCGCTCCTTGTCCTGTGCTGCTGCTGCTGTCAATGTGAAAGTTGGTGGGTTATTGTACTCTGTTGGAGAGTAATTTAGGGTTCACTCAAAATCTATTTAATTACTAGGCTCGCCGACGACGACGTGTGTACAACATGCGAGCGACAAGTAACATCCACTCGACCCTATTACACATTTTATTCCGTAAGGGATCCAAAGAGAAATAAAAGTCGGCGGATTTGGATATGCCCCTGCCTGCCCCGGTGGCGGTGGTGGTGATATGGTGGCTTATAGGTTTGCCTGCCTCTCTATTTTTTCTTTTTTGAAGAATCCCACAAACACACTCGACACATTAATTGTTTACTTTATATTCCTCCCCTTCACGGGCTCTTCTGGGCACACCGGAGAAGTCATTGTTTTCCAGTTTTGTAGACCACCACCACAACGGCCATACTCACAAACTCCTGCTGAATGGATTTTCCTCCTGAAAGAAAAATAATAATGTAAATGTGGTGAAGTTTGTGGTGATGGTTGTTTTGGTGGCATAAGGGTATAAAAAAAACTCTGGATAATGGTGTCAAAAATAAAACTGACTCTTTGGTCACTACCTTTTTTTACTAATCGCCATTAAGGGGCAAAAAAGTTCTTTTTTCCGTCAAAGAGTTATGTCAAAGGATAATAATCATCCCAGTTGTCTCCCACCTCTTCCCACTAATATCCCCCACTTTTTTTTGTTTCTCCTTGGAACTTGGAGAAATTAGTTAGTCCAGGAGAGAGAGAGAGAGAGAGAGAGTGAAGTGGGACGAGATGATGTTCCTCCGGGTAACGGGAAAAAACCCCAAGATGATTACCATTATATACACTTTTTTATCCAGAAAAAGTTTTTCCACAAACGTGTTAGCCCATCACCATCACCTCACAACATTACAGCGCCACAGCATGCCTCTTTTATTTTTACTGGACAAAAAAGGGGAAAATGGCGAACGATTTTTTTTTATTCTGCTTGGGAAACCTCTATATACATATTGTCCTGAGCTGGCTGCTGATCATCATCAACATCACATTTTCCCAACAATGTCCGAAAAGAATATCCCATTTTTCTGTTGTTATATATATATATATACTTATATGCCCTTGTACGTGCGACGAACATGTGTTGTGTGGTCTGTTCTCATCACCATCATCGTCGTCATCATCATCATCCTTCCCATAAACGAGGTTGGCAGCAAAAAGGGGAAACCAGTAAAAAAAAACCTCCGAAAAGTCGGCTCGTTCCAGTCTCCTTTCCAATAAAATGGAGGAGAAGAGCACCTTGGAATGGAGAAAAGTGTTGGACAAAGTAGATTTTTACTCTGACCGTTGTTGTACCCCACACCACCAGCTTTATATAACCCAACTGGCCTTAGCTCCGACTCATTTCCCACCGTGAGCAAAAGTTGTCAGCAGAATGTCACCTCTCTCTCTCTCTCTCTCACTCTCGCAGAGAGAGAAAAAATAAAGTTTTGTTATTACCATTATGAACAGGTTTTGCCTTGGGGGCACCTTTTTACACTCTGTGTCGTTGCAGTTACCTGACTCCCTCCCTCCCTCCCTCCATCATCAATAGTAGTATGGAATGGAGGCATATGGCATATGGAGGATCGACGAAAATTACATAAAATACGTACCGACCGACTAAAAAGTCTCCAACCCACCCTCCCTCCTACTCTCTCTGTAGGGAACAACTTTGCTGTTTTCACTTTTTTACAAGGGAATATATCGGGATGCAATCATCAAGATTCCATATTATTTTACACGTTTCGCTCCCCCTTTTCCCCTTCCTCGTCCTCGTCGCGCACTAATCCAGTAGTCCGTGCATTACACTTATGTTATGGGGGGTTTTACTGGCGAAAAAACGTCGGAAATGATACCCCGTGGTCATGTCTCTGACTGTGACAAATACTTTTTTTTCTCTCTCTCTCTCTCTTTGCCTCAGCCCCATTTCCCTTTCATGTGGGATAATATTGTATTGCAAAGTGCATGTGTGAGTGAGTCAGGCTCGGGCTAAAATATTATTGTGCATGCAAAATGCCACTGGAAATTACTCTGAATGACATGCCATACCATATATATACGCCATACCTTTTTATATTTATTTCTTGGACGTATAATATATAATACCCACCCAGGGAGAGACACGATTCCTTCGGGGACAACTCTAGATACATATATATATGTAATTCTGTCATGCTGCCTACTTTATTTTATTTAATAGGATCAATTCATATTTAGGAAATGAGCGACATCATTTCTCCAGTTGGGCACATGGCGAGAAGAGAGAGTAGGTATAAAATGTACCGGCGTGGTGCGGTGGTGGATAGCTCTCCTTTTCCTGGCTCCTCCATCTCCATCATGACTTCTCTCTCCATCATGTGTAGCGCAAAGCACAACTATGGCGTGTGAGTGTGAGGTTTACTATTTTTTTTCGTGCTGCTGGAACTTGGGTTTACGTACATCTCTCTCACTTTAATTTTCATATATCACCACACCACACCACCACCACCGCAACAACAAAAAAACGTGTACAAAATTTCGTGGTAACACACGTCCTAGACATCCATTAACTTAATTAATGTGCCCATGTCAATTTCTCGGTTTTGCTCCATTAGAGAGCAGCCCCAACGAAAATGGTGTAGTTTTCACAACCATCCTGTTTTTATATTTAGACGGGCTGGGGGACATGAATTTATGTATATTTTTTCTCGAGCCAGCAGCTCTTGTAATGCAAATCAAACAAGAAAAATATAATTAACAATTAAGATGGGCGAGGAAGAAGAAGAAGAAAAAAAAATTCATTTTTATGCTCACCTTTCCTCTCTCCATGCCATATTAATATTTTTTCTTGGAACCAAATTGCCACCACGGCGATTTTCATACCCATTTGCAATTTTTTTATTACATGGCTATAGTTGCAGTTTGCATGAAAGGAGAAAATGGACATAAGGAACAACTACTATTATTTCTTTCCTTCTTTTTGGGTGGTGGCGGTGGAGGGGTGGAGGTGGTGGTGTAGGATGGTGGGCTAATGCAGCTTGACACACATGTGAACACTGTTTACTCAACTTATTTGCTTTTGCCCAACTTGCCCGCTCCTCCGTCCGACTAGTGTTACACTTTCCTCCACAAATTACACACACACGTTATAGTCGTCGTAGTCGTTACCCGGGCGCCCACTACCTACTCCACTTTGTGTACTACTACTACATAACATGTCACAAGACATGCATCATGGCGTGACAAATGACCATAATTAATGTGGTATACAGGGCTCGCTCCAGGACCCCCACCAAAACCTAACCGTATAAAATAGTAAGGAAAGATGAGAGATAGGACGAGGTTGGAGATTTAAAAAAAATGGGCGAAAAATAGACATCCCCACCACCATGCATGCATGGCCATACCCAGACTTTTCTTCACCACCGGTCAGTGTCTGGTATAGGTGTACTGACTCACTATCAAAGTCAGATTTTTTTATGGGATGATATGGCAACAAAAGAAAGAGGACAAGTGCAACTTCATCTCACCACCACGCTCCTCATCCAGCTGCGGGAGGAGTCGTCATGCAAAAAAGTGTGCTCGTGCTCGTCGTGGTGTGGAATTGCCATTGCCCAGGTATCATCCATATCAAAATGTCTTGGAGGAGAGCAGGAGCACCACCACCGGCGTCACAGTCATTTGTAATAATTTAACGTGATGATGATGCGATCCTGGTGCTCCACCATGGTGGCTCAAAGCACGGGAAATGTCACCAGTGATGATGATAAAGGGAAAGAAAGGAAGCGAGAGAGTGTGGAAGTCGTGCTCCCCTTTTCAACAAAAAGTAGTGAGAGGTGGGGCATTATTATATTCCCAAATACGGTGGTGGTGGTGGTGATGGTGATCTGCATACGTAAATGAGAATGGAAAGTGGGATATATTGTTCATTGAATGGGGAAAAAGTGGAGGGAGATGGAGTTGATGAAACAAAATAATAATAATAATAATAACTGGGAGGGTGACGAACGACGCGATGATATCATGATACTCGCTCGTCTAGGACACCCACCCGCTCCCTTGGGCACCCAAACTCATTCATTTGCCGCTGGAATATAATAAACCAAGATAAAGGAAAATGTGAAGTGGACTAGTGCAGTGGTGGAGGTGGAACGTATAAGAAACATGCACAAACAGGTCGTTTTTCTCCATATCTTTCATTTACTCCCTGGTAATAATAATTTTTTTCCTCCCCTTTCTTGTTGGAGGGAAGCAAGGGGCGGGCAACGGCCCGTTAAATTGAGATTGATGAACTGTTATTTAAATTAGTGGCATGTGAAATTTTTTTTTCGCCGTGCTCCCTTTTCGCGAGAAGAAATTAATATCCCGAGTGTTGACAACGGTTCACTAATTTTGTACACCGGAGTCAACAAGGGGGGGTGGTGGTGGTGTCAACGTGGAGCACGTGGAGAATGTTGTAACAATCAGCTGGCTCCCACGCCCCCCCCACTTTTTTTCTCAAGAGTTTGCAAATTGCAATATATATTTCAAGAGCCAAAGAAGGCTTTAAATGTCAAAGAGAGTTCACTTCAATAAACAGATTTTCTCTCTCTCTCACTGAGTACAAAAAAGGAAGAGAAGATATTGACTTTTTTAGGAGGAGTTTTTAGCACCCACCTCAAAATGTTTCAAGATGCATTTTGAACCACTCATACACACACACACTTTCTCTCTCCCTCTCTCCCTTGTCGATTTTTTTTGTTTCATATCCAAAGCGTTTCCTTGTTTTCACACTCGAGGTGGAATTCATTCCACAGGTTCCATCCACCCACCCACCCCAACAACATATTCCTTCCAGTACAAGTGACGAGGTCGAAAGGGGAAAAAATACGAATTTCACAAAGAAAAAAAAGGGATAAAAGAAAGGGGGAAAAAGTCAAATAAAAAAGTCAACTCTTTTTTTTCTCTCTCTTTCTTTCTTTCTTTCTTTCTTTCTTCTTGCTTCATCTCCTCTTAAAACTTTAACTCTCACAATTCATTCTTCTTCTTCTTCTTCATCCGCGTCTCCCAATACGAATACATTCATACTTTCGTCGTTTTTTTTTCTTTTTATTTGACCAGCCATCTTGATCCTTTCGTGTGTGTGTGTGTGCTCTGACAATCAAGAAGACGCGGAGAGAGAGAGAGCTATGGAGAGGTATAAAAACACTTTTTTTTCTCTCTCCACCATCCCCATCTCCACCATCACCACCACCGTCGCGTTCCCGTATATCACCACATGTTTGAATCTCGGGTAATATGTTACACATCAAGGGGTACGTACTCCACTCACTTTGTAAGAAGGTGGATAAAAAAATGAATTTTCCACTTTGTAAGCACATCCCACACCAACAAACACGCAGTTTCAAAGAATAAAAAAAATCTAATACCCGTGATCCTTGTGTAATGTATACCGGGTCGGTGGTGGTGGGTACGGGTGGAACGTGATCGAGGCAAAGAGGAATTTTTCCCATTCAAGTGGTGGGCGCAGGAAATCGTTATTCTGTCAATCCGTTTTTCGAACCGGTAGACATATTATGTCTATAGGTACTACTGGTTTATTTTTTTCCACATGTTTTGGAGTGGTGTGGTAGTATGGGGCCATGCCATCACGTTGCAAAAAAAACATCCAACTCTGCAGCCACCCAATAAAAAAAACAACAATGGAGATTCAAGGGGGAAAATCCCGTACTTTCTTTAAACAGGTTAATTAATTGGACTGGCGAAAGTGATGATGATGCTGATGATTTTAAAATTTATGGGTTTTCAAAACGAATCTCCTCTCTATTCAACATTTTATTTCGGTAGCAAAAAAGCGAGTCTTTTTCAACTGATGAAAGTACAACAGGAGAAAAGGAAAAAGTTGATCAGATTTCAGCACAATTTCAGCGAGTTAGCCAAAACTGCAGTTGAAAAAAAAACTAACTTTTTTTTCAAAACAAGTCCTTTCTTCTTTTTCTTTCCTTTCTCTTGGCTAAGATGTATAATACATGGCCATTAATTCGGAAGAAAATGAATGGGTGTTTGTGATCCCGAATCCATTTCATTGTTCCCAACTAATAATGTATATGTAACGGATCCATGTATACCGTTTAACTTTAGTGATCATCATCATCATCATCACCATGACTCCAGCCTCTCTCTCTCTGACTCACTCGAACCGAAGTAGGAACAAAAAGATCATGAGATTTCAAGCAATAAACTGTGATTAACCCCCGCCAGGGAAAAAAAGTGAAGCTGGCAATTTCCTTCAATATATACTTTGTCAGTTTATCAGTGAAGCAATTACGCGTACCACCACCACCATCGTTTCTCTTTTTTTCCTCTCTCTCTCTCTCTTCCTTTCCTAATTTCTTGTAACAAGAGAAAGCTACTGTGTGTGCACTCAAACAGGGAAAACGAAGAAGAAGTTTCTTTTGTGTAGACACAACTTTGGAAAACTTGTATATACGTTATATACCTACGTATCGTACTTTAGATGAACAGTTTTTCTCTTTCTCTCTCTCTAGATATTATATTATATATATATATCCAGGCTGAAACTGCACTGCACAAATGCAGTGTGTGTGTGTGTGTGTGTAGAACCCGAAAAATTGTTCGAGTTTTTCTCCCCTTCTTCTCCGAACTGATCTGTATCTGTGGTGCATGGCTGCTGCTGACTATATGAGAATGAGCCTCCTTTCTCTCTCCGTCCGTTCCTTCCTTTTATTTTTCTTATTCTTCTTTCTCTCTAAAAAAACTCATTATGATCAAGTGAATGCATATAAGTGAAAAAAGGGCTAGTATGAATGTAGTATATATATTCGTCGTCGTGGAAAAACTACATTATTTTTTTCTAAACGCTCATTTTCCGGCAACTTTTAGAAGCAGGAGGAGCAGCAGTGGAGAGCTGGCTGGCTGTGCTTGCTGCGCTTCTTCTATACCTACCCAGAATATTTATAGTAAGTCTCCTCCTTTTAGCGTTTGGAGATGCAGAGAGAGAGAGAGGGGGAGGGAGGGAGGGGGGAAGGGGTAAAATAAAACTACTACTCCACCACTTTTTTTTTCTTCTTCTTTTCCATCATTTCCTTCCCTTCTCTCCCACTCGCTCTTGGGTTGTGTGTGTGTGTGTATTGAGCTAATTTAAGCTGAGATGATGGTGATGATATCTCTGAGAGAAAACTGGATATTGCACAAGAAAAAAAAATGTTCAAAGTATATATATATATATATACGTTTTTATATATTGCTAGAAAGGAGCACCGAGCACCCCGCTATATCTCGTCCATCTCACATTTTGTGGCACATACCAACGTGTAACCCAGCCAAGAGAAAAAGAGTAAATTACACGAAAAAGAGTAGAAACAAACTGGAATGAAATCACCACCATCATCCTTCACTCTCGTATTTTTTCCTCCTCTATATATATATATATATGTACATCTATATATAGGGAAACATGGGATGCGATGGAAAAAGATATTCCTTTTTCTTTAAAAGTGTAACACTAACTTATAGGGCAACTAAACTAGGTATAACTTGGGCTTTTCATTCCTCAAAAAAGAGAGAAAAATTTCCCTGCTTTAATTCTCATCTCTCGGAGAGAAAAAAAAAAGCATGTATCTGTCAGTATGGCAGTTTGCAAGTGTGCCACATACTCCACATTTTTTTCTCTCTTTCTCTTGGAATTCTAATTTGTTCTTGGTTTTTAGGAGAGAGAGAGAGAAAGAAACAGAGGAAAAACCTTGTCTCATCAAAAAGTAGACTAGAGAGCGAGAGAGAGAGGAAAGCATCCC